>CABFPE010000181.1:1257326-1280908 GCA_900660155.1 Hofstenia miamia
TATATATATATATATATATATTATAAGTTTTGGCTTACCACAAGCTGCGAATGTGAAGAGAAGAACAACAAACTTGCTAAAAGAGAGGTTAGCAGTTGAGTTGAAATTTCAAGAATTCAAAATACATGCAAAAGATAAACATATGAAACGATTTCGACGGCAAGTAAAGCCTATTGAATTTAAATTAAACAGTAAATAAACCTAGATCAAATATTGCTTTGAAAAGTACTATGCATTTGAAATTAACACAATTTAAACATAGTTGTTCAATCTGTGAATAAAATTCATTTGGGAACGCATACCTCTGATGGAAAGACAAAGATCAAAATGTTGTTGCAAATAACATGATAGAAATAATTCGTTTTTGTTCTTCTTATTACAATTAATCAGGGCAACTGTGAGGAAAATATACGAAGGGAATGATATATTGTCTATTTCGAAGCTGGCTCTTTATTTAAAAACTACCAATTTTTCTTTGTTGGTATTGATTTGACAGAAACAAAATTAGCACACAAATGTCTGCGTCATATAAATATTTTCTCAATTTTTAACAGCTTTAATTTATTTTCAGTTATTGTCAAATTGCATGTACATTTTGGAGACATTCATACTTTCATTTAGTTCCTAAACGACATAATTGCGAATCTTAACTAATGCACAAAATATAATACGTCATCTCTTACCTGAATTCCATTTCTAACTAATGGTAATATTATCAGTGTAGAAAATATTGTTTGTTTGGTAAACTTAATTGCTTGTTTTTATATATTAACAATGAATGCGTGAATGCACTATTAAGTAGAAAAATAATTGAAATATTTTAATAAGTTATTGTCTTTAAGAAGGTTGGTTTAAAGTTCATATCCTGCTACTCACAACTGATTATTGCAAATTTAAAAAACAAATGAAAATACCCTTAACGGTGAAATACAAACTATAATCTTCAAGATGAGCTATTAGTTTAATTAATGAAATTGGATCTGACCACTTTGCTGATTTATAAAAACTGGACACAGACCAATGAGATAAATTTTTGGTCTTCAGATACAAAGAATTACAATGTGTTATTCCATATTTCTGATAACAAAATATATTTTTTGACAGTTTTTTAGTTTTGTAATAGAATGATCGCTAACGTGTGTATTTATTTTGATAGTCTATGCAGTTTAGTATTAAACGTTCAGACAAAAATTATATTATTTTATCTCATTTGAACTATTGTCTTCTTTTCTTCGGTCAGTATATTTATAATTAAGAATATTTGCTACTATGAATTAAGCTTTATTACACTAATTGTGAAATATGAAAGTGAAATGTTTTACTGAACACAATATTTTCACTCTATCAAAATCACAATGTGATTTATTATATTCAAAATCTTAGGCGCAAGATATTTATTTTTTTGTAAAATAGCGGATACAGGCCCATTATAAACGTTTTTTACCAATATAGTTATGTCTAGTTCATTTTATTAGCGGTCTGCGGAACTGTCTAGTCAATTATATTTACTGCTCAGCCTCAAGGAAACTTGGATTTGAGACTAAAAAAACTCAATAGCCTGAGAACAAAATTGATGGGACTGAAACTTGAACCATAATCTTAGATTTTTATTAGTTATTCTTAAGGCGGTCTAGACATCCTTCCTCATTATTACAATGGGAAAGGCAGTAATCTTTTCCTGTCAAACAGTTTGTTTTTGTGTAAATTCTTTGTCAAGAAGTAATCGAAAAAATTATTTAGAGATTTTGATTAATAATAAATGACTCAAAGCATTTAATGTTGAAATTCAAACTCTTTTATGTAATATAACTTAATGGTAAATTTTAAGTAATAAATACAGCGAATTAGTCCTATACAACGCCAATGCCAGAATGTTTAAAAAATGCACATCTGTGTTAAAGTTTTGGAAGACAATGCGAAAGAATTAATAAAACTCCTTTTCTGTTCACTCAATTTTAGTGGTGTTAGAAGCAGTGACAAATCAGAAAGAACATTTAGTGATACTGGCAACATAATTGCAGATTTGCGAAACTGACTACATCTGAATATCTAAATTAATATTTGGTTTTGCGACAATCATGCCCATAGTATTGTAAATAATTTTGTCATTATCTTTTTAGATTTTTCTATGTATACGATTGATCCAAAACGACCAAAATTTGAAATTTTTTAGCAAAAGCAATGTATTTAATCTAAAATTCTCACTTAAAGATTTAAAAACGAATGTAACAAATCAAGTGCGATACCCCATATAAAATCAATTGTTTCCGTACAAACTATATACATACTTAATCAAAAATACTCCATTTTACATCAGATAATGCTGCTAGAAGCCATGAAATTGTGGAACATGTTTATTATAGTTCGACTATCACTCATATTATGAAAACTATTGAAGAAAATAATAAAAATGTCTGAAACAGAATTTAACTTTGACACACAAACTAGTAGAAACACATAGTAATAATGATAATACACATGAAGAATTCATTAAACATTTAATCAAATTAAAGTTGTGATTCTTCAGTTTTTTTGTAATATAATCTTTAGAAAAACAATCAATAAAGTATGTACGATGCGGTCCTTGTAATTCAGACGCTGTAGTACATGAAATATTTTCTTAATAAAATATTTCTGTCGCGCGATGGCGTTCGGCCATTAATTGCGAATACTAACTTAATTCATTGCATAAAAATATTATTTAACGAATTGTGATAAATGCGACTACATCATTCTATATGACGAACAAAGGTTAATTGCAGTGCTGCTTTTCTTCAAAGGAATTCTTACATAGCCTTTGGAGCTTGCGATTTCTCCTAGTAAAATAAAACTTGCAAAACCTTGCATTGTTTACAAATATTGTGAAAAAACTTTGCAAATCATGCATAATATTAGTATTTGAAATTTAGATACTATGAAAAATTATATGCACTTGCAAAACTTAGAATAATTTTAGGTTAACTTGTAAATCTTGCAGATAATTGTATAAATTGCAAAGTTTTTTATAAATACGTTGCAAATTTTTGTATAATACATATAAATACTTTTTAAATTTTCAATTTGTTGGGATTCAATCGTATATTTTGCTGAGATCTCTAGGAGAATTTCAAATAATGATGTATGAAGTCCATGGGACAACTTACTAACCTCAAATATTGTGCCCTGTTCAAGTTTTGTTCTAGTGCGCATTGCACAAAGTCAAAGGTAACCAAAATGGACATTATATATAGCATATAATTGTATTAGATTGTTAAGCAACTGGAAATCTTAAAATAAAATGCACAACACGTTTTTCTAATCAATTTCTTATTAAGGAAAGAAAGGAATATGGAACAGCTTTTGTTTAAATTTAAAATATACGAATGTCAAATGCATGCAAGCAATTTTGCTGATCTGGCGTAGTTCAAAATGAGAACTAATTTTTCATTACACCAGTTTATTTTAGAAAAACCCATATCCATATCAAGTAAAATTAATCAGAAATAATTAATATTGGTTAAAATAATATATAATTTTCGTCACCCCAATAAAATTTATAATTTTATTATATTGTCACTAAACAAGAACGTCTTAATGTAATGAGGACGTATCATTGAAATAATTCATATTTAACTGAAGGGATAAATATCAAATTTACTTCGCTTGCTCATAATTCCAAAGTTGACTACCTTAACTAAAGAAGCTGTTTGGCCAGCTCCTATTGCAAGACAGAATAATCCCTTATGCTATCATATTTTTAATGAGAAAACTATAGCAGCAACACAGTTGTATTTTCGAAAGAAATATGGTACAATAACAGTTCTAGAGTGCATCACTAAGTGATTCAAGATGGTAAGTGTAAAAACCATCACAAAAGGTTTCAGGAAAAAGGTTGTTTTTCAATCTTGAATATCTACGCGATTGTGTTGCTATGTTTCAGTCATTATTTGGATGAAGAAGAAGTATAAGGAGAAACGCACTTACCCAGGAAACCTCAAGAGCAGCTGAATTTGAAACGTTTTCTTATAGAAGACATTGCTAACAATTTACTAGATCAATTAGACTATAAATTTGCATTTTTTTGGTAAGCTTCAATCCGATGTCATTATAAGCAAGCTTGAATAGGGGGTCAAATAAATGGGACTGAAACAGGTAGTGCCATATTTCAAACTAACCCCTTTTAAACAGCTTTTGTCTATTGTTGATGGCAGTGAACTGAAACATGGCAGTCAAGTTTGCTCAATTATGTCCAGAATTGATACTATAGAAGCTGATTTAAAATAATTTCCGGAATTTATGATATAGTAATATCATTTAATGAAACAAACACTGCGGTTTTTGTTGCTGGACACAATAGGGGTGCAGAAGTTGATTTTGGTACTATGACGTTTACAGAATTATTGAGCCAGGAGAAATTAACAATGCCAAATGAAAATTTCTACCTATTAACTCTTTATATGTAACGATTTTTGGTGCACTCTAAAATCACTCAAATATCTTAGAAAATATGCTCATATATTTCAGAACAATATTTCTTGTTTGAACTTACAAGTGAATTTGATAAAACATTGATAAATACTCTTCTAAAAGCTTTGTGTAAACATAATTCAAATTCAAAACTCCTGAGCATTTGAAGAAAGTGGCAAAATACTTGTAGACAACTATGAAATTATTTAGTAGTGTAATTTTTATGTTTATTATATATTTATCTATTAAATTAATATTCAATTATTTTAGTGATTCATCCTGACTATATTAAGACGTCCTTGCAACTAGCAAGGTACTAATAATGCTGAGCAAAATGCACAATAATAATGGTAAGGTTCCCAAATATTCACTAATGTAGTGGCAATGAATCAATCTTTTTAACAACTATTTGCAATAGCTAAAATTGATTGTGAAATTCCCAAATAGCAAGCATTATCAGATAACTAATGGTCCATTAATGGGGCCAATGGCCAATAATGGCAATGCATTTGCATACCAAATCAAACAAAAAAGAGTTTTAAAATTCACAAAATTTCACAATTTTATAAAGAAATTATTATATTATTGTATATAATATGTGCATTGCCTTAAAGTTTGATTTCAATTTGTAGAAAATTATTATTTATGAGTTTCTTGCAGCCCATGAATGGCATTACTGGATTGATCTGTCATCTAGTGAAAAATACTAATTATAATGATTTAACATTATGCCCTATCAAATTATATTTTTTGTAAGAAATGAAACTACTTACTCTTCAGTAGTTGATAATGCAATCTAGTATGCCAGCTCTTGTTTTTATGAGCACTATACAACGAATTCAAGAGCTTGCAACAAGGTGTTCCATCTTTAGGATTTTATGCTAAATACACACATCCAACTGTGATCTTAGCTCATCAAATTATAACAAGTTATGAATTACAATTCACTATAATATTGGTAATCATCAGTGGACTGCTATTGGGAAACATCTGGTATTTGTGACCACTAATGCACCAGAGGCCCATTGGTAGATCATTAACAGCATCAGTGGCAACCTTAGTAATCAATAATCAATAAACAGATGCTGCAAATATAAGTTACTTCATTATTGTGATTCCTAGATCCTTTTAATAAAAACGAATTGTGAAAAGCTTTCTATAGATTTAAAATTTGTAAAAAATTTTCATATAACTGTTAAATGAATTTTCAAAATAATTTATTTGTTAATATTTGGACATTTTGAAATGTACTATTATATAAAAATGCTATGATTAAAAAGAACAGATTTTTCATGATTTAAGAAAGTGCTTTTTCAAAATTGTACTTAACTTTAAAATTTTAAATTTTTGTTAAAACTTGTATGCTTATGGTTATCATTTATAAACAAAAAATTCTTTTGAATATCAACTAAATGTTTGTAATGGATATTCTTGACAAAATCTCAAAGATATCCATCTGCCCTTTGATTGCTTGAAAAGCAATTTTTGAGCTGCTCTGCAATACAATGTTGATGGTTTCATATAAAAGTAATTATTTGCCATCAAAAACCTACTGCTTGACATGAATGGTCAATTATTGGATCCTCATTGGCTCACCAAACATTCATTGTCAGATATACATCACTGGCCCATTTATTTCCTTGCCACAATGTATTATTCTCCCACAACAAGTTGTGTATATGCAACAAAATTATCATTCTATTCAACAAGCAATGCTAATCCTGCCTACACTCCATGCATGTGGTGAGGGGTTTACTCCTAAATCATTAACAAGGGGGCAGGCTCTAAATTTTATGTTCTATTTCACCAAATTGAATCTCAACAAATAAAATCAAACATCCAACATATAGCTTTAGCAAAAGGGGCTGAGTCTGCAAGCAAATTTAACAAGGTGGAACAAGGTTCATTGAGCAGCCCTCAAGTAGGCAACCACATGTAGTACATGAATATAAATAATGCATTGTAGACTAGACAACTATAATACTACAAGCTAATGCAATACTTATCATTCTCAGATAAACNGGTTTACTCCTAAATCATTAACAAGGGGGCAGGCTCTAAATTTTATGTTCTATTTCACCAAATTGAATCTCAACAAATAAAATCAAACATCCAACATATAGCTTTAGCAAAAGGGGCTGAGTCTGCAAGCAAATTTAACAAGGTGGAACAAGGTTCATTGAGCAGCCCTCAAGTAGGCAACCACATGTAGTACATGAATATAAATAATGCATTGTAGACTAGACAACTATAATACTACAAGCTAATGCAATACTTATCATTCTCAGATAAACTCTGTTGTATGCATGTGCATGTAGTCACAGATGTGCTATATACTAGTAAATTTACCATATATATGGAAAGGGTAATATCCGTTTTAATATTAACTTGTCACTCAGCTGGACTCATACCACTATATGCTTAGTTGATAAAATATATGTCAACCAGTTCCATATACACTTTGTGGAATGGATTACATCACTTTGCTTCAATGTTTAAACATTGTTTAAATGCAAATGGTAGTTCCTCAATAAAGATGCTAAATAATGAAGATTGGAAAATAATAGGAAGCAGTTGATTTATTTGTGTCTAAGGTTTTATTATGGTTTCTAGTTCACTAGAATTTTCCAGTCAAAAAGAAAAATATGTATTGGTTGTGATTTATGTATACTTTTTTCTATTATATTGGGGACAGTTGAAGTTACCAAGTTCTCTAAATGTTGTATTTAGGTGGTCTACTATTCCTGATTTTCTGTTGAAATTTTGTAATCAATTTTTAATTTTTAATGTCAATGTCTTTTTTGATTTTTTTGTAAATAGTCCAATAAGTGGTCATTGCTTGTCTTCCTAGTTCATTTATTATTAAAGGCATTGAAAATTTCTTTTGAAATGTTTTTCAAAAACCTTTCCATTATTTTGTCTGAGTAATTTAGATAATCCCCTGTAAAAAATGATTTAAAAATAATTAGTTTTAGTTGTTTATTACTTATGTAGGTGCAGAGAGCACTGAATTATTTGAAGATTAAAGATTTCAAACATAAGTATGAATTTGTCATGAAGCAGTTGATTATATTGTTATTCTGTGTGGGCCATTCAGTATTCAAACAATAAAGATAGTATTAGGCACAAAATTCTTTGAATGATATTTTTTCACAATTATCAAAATAGTTGTGTTAATTCACAAAATATATTTATAGAATAATAGGGTTAATTTATTTCAGAAAATTCACTCACTTTAAAATCTAGATGTTCAATATAATGGTTTTTTACTTGAATTATATTATGTAGCCTTATTTATTAAGTTAAGAAACTGATTTCTGTTTGAATTTAGATGTCTAGCATTCAGATAAACAAATTTATAGATATTATTGTATATATTAGTTTATTTTCTACTTGCAATTCTTCTAGAATTTATTAAAAATTTAACACAGGATTTTTTGAAAATTGCTGTTCATTTCCCCATAAATTTTAGAGAAAAATCTGAAGACTTGGTAGATTATAAGTGTTGTAGTAATTCTTAGTGGAGGTGTGTTTTGAGCTGAGTGGTGTTATGTGTGAGTGCATATATTATATAGCTACATTTCTTAAAAATATATGTAGAGAAAAAAAATAAAATGTAACAGTCTCATTTTGATAGATATTGTAGAATCAGAGGGTAAGTCTAGGGCAAACTAACAATTCAGCAATCTGACTTCATCAAACATGTGCTCCATAGCAATAAGAAAAAACAAGTATAAACCTAGCCCCCTTTAATTCCAAAAAAACAACTGATCAGTAATTGAACATAACTGTCTTTCTTTAGATACCAAGAAGAGTTGTATCAACCAATTCCACATGGTATCATGCTGAATATCTATCATGAGATAAGTGTTCCCTAGAGAAAAAAATGGTGCTGCCCTACATCATGTCTCACTTTATATTATCTATCTTAATAAAGTTTGTTATCCCTAACCTATGTTTAAATAAGTAACATAAATAGCATGTAATTGCAATGCATTCATGCAGGCCAACAGGCCTGATTTGACCCCAGTGTAATAAATTATGTGCTTATGCCCAAACAAAAGGAAAAGAACAAGATTTTATAAACTAGCCATACANCATGTGCATGTAGTCACAGATGTGCTATATACTAGTAAATTTACCATATATATGGAAAGGGTAATATCCGTTTTAATATTAACTTGTCACTCAGCTGGACTCATACCACTATATGCTTAGTTGATAAAATATATGTCAACCAGTTCCATATACACTTTGTGGAATGGATTACATCACTTTGCTTCAATGTTTAAACATTGTTTAAATGCAAATGGTAGTTCCTCAATAAAGATGCTAAATAATGAAGATTGGAAAATAATAGGAAGCAGTTGATTTATTTGTGTCTAAGGTTTTATTATGGTTTCTAGTTCACTAGAATTTTCCAGTCAAAAAGAAAAATATGTATTGGTTGTGATTTATGTATACTTTTTTCTATTATATTGGGGACAGTTGAAGTTACCAAGTTCTCTAAATGTTGTATTTAGGTGGTCTACTATTCCTGATTTTCTGTTGAAATTTTGTAATCAATTTTTAATTTTTAATGTCAATGTCTTTTTTGATTTTTTTGTAAATAGTCCAATAAGTGGTCATTGCTTGTCTTCCTAGTTCATTTATTATTAAAGGCATTGAAAATTTCTTTTGAAATGTTTTTCAAAAACCTTTCCATTATTTTGTCTGAGTAATTTAGATAATCCCCTGTAAAAAATGATTTAAAAATAATTAGTTTTAGTTGTTTATTACTTATGTAGGTGCAGAGAGCACTGAATTATTTGAAGATTAAAGATTTCAAACATAAGTATGAATTTGTCATGAAGCAGTTGATTATATTGTTATTCTGTGTGGGCCATTCAGTATTCAAACAATAAAGATAGTATTAGGCACAAAATTCTTTGAATGATATTTTTTCACAATTATCAAAATAGTTGTGTTAATTCACAAAATATATTTATAGAATAATAGGGTTAATTTATTTCAGAAAATTCACTCACTTTAAAATCTAGATGTTCAATATAATGGTTTTTTACTTGAATTATATTATGTAGCCTTATTTATTAAGTTAAGAAACTGATTTCTGTTTGAATTTAGATGTCTAGCATTCAGATAAACAAATTTATAGATATTATTGTATATATTAGTTTATTTTCTACTTGCAATTCTTCTAGAATTTATTAAAAATTTAACACAGGATTTTTTGAAAATTGCTGTTCATTTCCCCATAAATTTTAGAGAAAAATCTGAAGACTTGGTAGATTATAAGTGTTGTAGTAATTCTTAGTGGAGGTGTGTTTTGAGCTGAGTGGTGTTATGTGTGAGTGCATATATTATATAGCTACATTTCTTAAAAATATATGTAGAGAAAAAAAATAAAATGTAACAGTCTCATTTTGATAGATATTGTAGAATCAGAGGGTAAGTCTAGGGCAAACTAACAATTCAGCAATCTGACTTCATCAAACATGTGCTCCATAGCAATAAGAAAAAACAAGTATAAACCTAGCCCCCTTTAATTCCAAAAAAACAACTGATCAGTAATTGAACATAACTGTCTTTCTTTAGATACCAAGAAGAGTTGTATCAACCAATTCCACATGGTATCATGCTGAATATCTATCATGAGATAAGTGTTCCCTAGAGAAAAAAATGGTGCTGCCCTACATCATGTCTCACTTTATATTATCTATCTTAATAAAGTTTGTTATCCCTAACCTATGTTTAAATAAGTAACATAAATAGCATGTAATTGCAATGCATTCATGCAGGCCAACAGGCCTGATTTGACCCCAGTGTAATAAATTATGTGCTTATGCCCAAACAAAAGGAAAAGAACAAGATTTTATAAACTAGCCATACACCTATACTTAATCTAATGTGACCACAATTCAGGGTGCAAAGAGAAGAAGCTAATAGTTGCATCTTGTACTCACATGATTTCCAAATTATTATCTGAGCCTATTTTATTATTATCATTGCAAGTAAAGCCAAAATAAAACCACAGTGAGGAAGTAAACACTAGCAATAAGCTAAGCTAATAGAGTTTTCTGAACAAATTACAATGTGTCCTAGGTTTATATACAAAGCAAGTTAATACCTGCATCATGTTTACAATTTTCCTTTATGATCAAATTTAAAATTAAGCAACATCAATTCAAAACAAGGAGATAATTGATCAAAGAACTAATTCATATGACTAATGTCAAAATTAAAGAATTGCAAAATAAATTGAAATGAAATCAAAAATAAATCATAACAAATCAAGACATTATTAAAAAAGTTCATAAATTATATAGTAGAATATATTATTATAAAGTAACCAAGGAAACGTTTGCAAATAGTTGCTACCAGCCTAATAGATACAACCAATTTAATACAGATGCCCTAAATCACAGTACAATCTAGAGGATGAGGCATGGGTAGCAGTAAACAATGTTTTGAAGAAGATAAGAATTGTGTATAAAGAAATAGAAGAGAAATTCAGTGAATGGAAACAGAGGCGTTGGGTATTTGCATAATACAGGAAACACTAGAGTGAGTGATATGAATTCAAGGTGAAAGGAGAAATCTATCAAATACAGGAATGACTAATATGCTAGAAGACAGAAGTTTTATGGTTTCATTGTATCCCTTGATGATGAAGTTTCTTCTAGGATTAGAATCATTACAGATTATTTTAATCTCCAAGAAGTAAAAAATCTAGTGTAAATTTTGTGTAGACTTGGGATATGAGCGTTTTTAATTTTACTTAAAAATTTGAGAGTTTGTAGTGTTGAGAACGTCAATGAGACCAGTATTGATGACAGCATACTTTATATGTGCTGTTGGGTAGAGGGTGATCTTGCATGTGAGTTGAATAGATTCATGTCCGGAAAATGACTGCATAATAGTAACTCAAATTGTGTGTATCAATGCTTACAATGAATATTCATTCTTCAACTAATCTTTTTCTAAGCATGTAAAAGGCATTGACCACAAACTAAAATTTTCCATTATTTCGTAAAAATAGAAAAGACAAATGAATGTTGAACATTTTATCCTAAAGTTTAAGTGTCAAACACTAAAAGTGTTGAAGAAAGCAAATTTTTTGTAATTATTGCATAAAAATGTGATAGATCACTTTTGAACCAATCACTAGTCTAACCATGGCCAAAGGCACATGTGAATGGAGATGGGATTAAGTGTAACTTTAGACCTAAATGAAAGAGGTGACATTCCCTATAGAGTGGTGCCTTCTGATTTTGCATATATTTATTTTCTCAAGAAATCAAAAAAAATGATGCTTAATTCCTTACACATGGGCACATAAAAAAAATTTTGCGTGGCAAGTCTCCTGATTTTTAAAAAGTTTGACGCCACTGCAATACAGTCTAACTCTAGTATTGTGTAAATCCAGTGCTGCATAAAAATACTTGATTGTGTAAAAATCAAATAGTGCGTACAATTGCTCAAAAATGTATTCTTCAGAATTACGAGAGCATTGCAGATTTCTTCAAAGTTGAAAAATTTCATAAGACTATTAAGAAAAAGAAAGTCAATCGACATTTGTTAAATATTTCGAGAAACAGGAATATTTTTAGAGCAATTCCAATTTTTTAATACATTTGTGCATTCTGAGTGCCTTGATTTGTCTGAATTCAAATATTTATGCAAAACAAAAATTTTGTCTCTACTATTCGCCTAGTCATTTGGTTTTTTCCAAGATATGTAAGGTAAAAGGCATTACATGCATAATTGCAAAAGATGCATGTTTAAATATAATATTTGTTTACTAATTCCGCATTCTTTTAATGTACTATTGTTACTAACATTTGGAGATTTAATACCATTACTATTAAATTTCAATACAGAAAAATATAATAATAATAATAATAATAATAATAATAATAATAATAATAATAATAATAATAATAATAATAATAATAATAATATTAATAATAATAATAAGCCCAGTTGGTAGAGACGCAGATTGGTAAGCTGAGTTTAAGCAACTGTGATCGTGGTTAGCAAACTGGATGACTTAGCTCACAGGGTAGGAAGCACTCTAAAGCCTTGGTTGGCAACTTCCTAGGACAAGGGCAGTCCAAAATGAAAGCTCATGGGGCAGGAAGGTCTCTTAAGCCTTGGTTGGCAACTTCCTAGGAGAATGTGAGTCCAAAATCAAACACAAAAAATAACACTGATGAGAAGTCATGATAGAGCAAAGGCCCTCAGTCCCCGACAGGCCTTCAATGGTCAGAGGGTGCGAAGAATCTCCAGCCAGGTGGAATCCACAATCGGGAGTGTGGACTTGAGAAGTGGCAGTATAGGATCCACACAGACCAATGGACAACGGCACAAGTGGACAGATGAGCAGAACAGGACAGCATTGGAGTGTTACAGAAGAAGCAGGCCAGATGAGAGGGGTTACAGGAAGAGAATGTTGGAAGAATGGAGGAAGGCAAGAACGGGATTAGAAGTTACAGAGCAGAGGCTTGCAGGGCAAGTGAGAAAGTTACAGCTGGATGAGAGTAAGGGGAAAAAGAGAGTTGAACAAGTTAAGCAAAGGGAAGATGAAGTGATAGATGTTGAGACAGAAGAAGTGGCAGAAGTAGTAGATGCAGAAACTGAAGCAGCAATCAAGAAAAAGATGAAGGAAGAAATAGGTGAGAGAAATAGGTTGCCAGTTCCAAGAGGAGTTAAGAGAAGTAAGCTAGCAGTAGAGACAGCAAAAGTCAATAAAGTGGTGGAGAGGATAGATGCTAGGAGTGTTACAGAAGTAAATAGCTTAGTGTATGCAGGGGCATGTGAAGTGCTGAAGAATGTAGGCGTGGAAATAAAGAAGAAGAGGTGGCAAGAAGATAAGGGAGACAGAAAGCCAGCATGGGAAAGAAGAATTGAGAATAAGGTGGCAAAGATTAGGCAGCAAATAGGGAAGATCCGGACAAGTAAGGCAGTGCAGGACAGGTGCAGGGTAGGTAAGGGGAAGACTATAGAAACTGCAAGAGAAGAGCTTAAGCAGAGATTAGTTGCAGAAGCTGAGAAACTGAGAAAGTATAGGGCAAGGGCAAAGCAGGCAAGAGACAATATGAAGTTTGAGACACAAGAAGGAAGATTCTACAAAGAACTAGATGCAGGAGAAAAGGCTACAGCTAGAGCAGGCGAAGATGCAGTAAGGTTCTGGGAGAATATATGGGGAAGTGCGGGACCAGAGATAGAGAATGTACAGATACAGAAAGAAGCCAGGCAAGAAGAAGAAGTAATCACAACTGTAAGGCTGAAGGAGGCTCTAAAGAAGATGAAGTACTGGAAGGCGCCAGGCAGAGATGAGGTACATGGGTATTGGCTGAAGAAGTTCACAAGTGTTCATGAGAGACTAGCTGTAGCATTGGAGGAGTGTGTGGTGAGTGGGTGCCCAGAGTGGATGGTAGTGGGAAGGACATTTCTGATACAGAAGGACCCAAAGAAAGGTAGTGAGGCAAGCAACTTCAGACCAATAACATGTCTGCCAACAACATGGAACTTGCTAACTTCAGTGATGTCAAATAGGCTGGCATGTTACTTAGAACAGAAAAGGTTGATATCAGAGGAGCAGAAGGGATGCAAGACGAAATAGAGAAGAGAGCAACAAGTGGTTAAAGAAGGCAGGACTGAAGAGATAAACAGAAGCACTGATAATGGCAGCACAGGAGCAAGCAATAAGAACAAACTGGGTGAAGAAGCATATAGACAGAAAAGAAGAAGTAAGTGATAAGTGTAGGCTATGTAAGAAAGAGGGGGAGACAGTAGATCATCTGATAGCAGGGTTTGAGAAGTTGGCCCAGAATGAGTATAAGTTCAGGCATGACAAGGTGGGAAGAATGGTGCATTGGAGTTTGAGCAGGAAGCATGGGTTAGAAGCAGGAGACAAGTGGTATGAGCACAAGCCACAGGGACTTCAACATACAGACAAGCAAGGTGATGGAAGCATGGAGGCCAGACATAGTAGTGGTAGACAAAGAGAAAAGATTAGGAACAGTGATAGACATAGCAGTACCAAAGGACAGAAATGTAGAAAGCAAGGAGAAAGAGAAGATAGACAAGTATAGAGAGTTGGCAGAGGAAATAGAAAGGCTGTGGAAGTTAAAGAAGGTTGAAGTAGTCCAGGTAGTTGTAGGAGCACTAGGAGCAGTTAGTAAGAAGCATAAGATATACTTGGAGGAGTTGGGAGTACCAAAGTGGGGAGGAGCAGTAGCACAGAAGGCAGCATTGTTAGTAACAGCTGTGAGAAGTAAGAATAATAATAATAATAATAAAAGTCAAAGCAAATGTATTGCTGTAAATAAATAACAGTAATAATAATCCTAGGTGCTTTGCAACAAAAAGTGGAAGTAATTGTAGGCACATTGTATTTTAGTGATATTATTATAGGCGCTTTGCCTTTTCAACTTTTTAAAGGTTTTTTAATGGAATTAATACTTAGTTATATATCAACTTATCTGCAAATTTTCAGTTCAAAATATACATTATTAACTGAGAACTGAGCTTCAAAAATTAATAATCTCTATAAAACTAATTAGGCAACATATAACGTAATCACATAACAATTTTCTAGAGTAAATTTTGATTTAAAAGTACTCCGAAATCTATATTTTGAACAATTAAAGAGAAATTAGGGGATATCCTCTCTTATCCCACTATGGGTTAAAGGCTCAAAAAACCCTAATTAAGCAGAAACCCTTAAATAAACACATTTTGTAATAAAAGTATACTTCCTAGGACTAAATTTAAATTTAAAACAGGTGGAAGCATTGCGAAATCCATATCTGCAATATCTAATGAGTAATTCGTGGTTTCCCAATAAAGATCATGAAAAAACTAAGAATTGACAGTTAATAGAAGTTCCCACTTAAAATTTATAGTTGTCCATGCTTTCTTGCGTTAATATACATTTTCTAAAACAGAATATTGATTTAAAAACGATTGAAAGCACTGTGAAACCTATATCTGCAAAATTCATTCAGAAATTTCAGTTTTTATAATTTTTATAATTGAGTCCCACATATTCCATGAGGCTCCTACATCAAAGACCGTCATTAGTCATGACTCCTCTGTGATATTGTCTATATTGTTCAAATATGTTATTTTAGGACTAAAAAATGCTTTAGAAGCGATTGAAAGTAGTTTGAAATCAATACTATCAATAGTTTTTGAGATATTACGGGGTATTTTCCTATAGGGGCACACAGTAAATGACATCATACTCGAACTTAATTATACCTTGATGATATCTTGATGTTGACTTTGATATCTAGTTCAAAGCAACATTTTTTCCAGAGTTTACAGACAGTATTTCAACTAGAGACACACCCTTAGTTCAAAAAGTTAATAGAGGAAGGAACCTGGATGATTGTATTAGTAAATATATGTCAAAATGACTCAATCTCAACATATATACACTAAGCATCAAGATAGATATTGAAAACGGAATCTTTTATTTCAAAATTTCTACTTTTTACTATGAATCACAGTTTCATTGTACAAAGTGCCTATAATTATTTTTTAAAAAATTTTTTAATCAAAGCTGCATAAAAAATAAGCTAAAAAACAAAATGCAAAAAAACGTAGAACTTAAGGTCTCAAACACATCTAGTATAGGGCTGAACTGTTTCATTAGGATTGCACGAAAAATGCACTCACAAAGTGCAAAAGGCGCTCTGTACAAGGCTGTTTTTACAAATCGCCTAATAATATCTACAAAAATATAACACAAAATCAAATATAAACCTGAATAAAAGCAGCAGCAGCAAAAGAGGGAAAAAATCGCTTGCTTCTATCACTATACAAATCACCTAATACTATAATACTTGGTGCTTTCCAAATATATTGAAAACTGTATGTACCAAATGAGAAGTTGATCATCCATTCTAGAAGTGGATAAAGAGCATGAAATGCAAAGTTTTAGATGCGCACAGCACACAACACAATTGTGAAATGACTCAATAAAAAATGAATATTCATGAGATTTGAAATACAAAATATAATTGATACTTTAGTCACCCTCTATCAATGGTGTTTGGGGCTGAAGTTATCTTTATCAATTAGTACAACACTGACTGGTGTGAATTCTTGTACATTTTTGATGGGCCATTTGGGAGGATTGAAGGACATTATGATAATATGAAAGTATGGGTAAAATTTGCGTGCT
The DNA here is from genome assembly GCA_900660155.1 of Hofstenia miamia. Lineage (NCBI taxonomy): Eukaryota > Metazoa > Xenacoelomorpha > Acoela > Hofsteniidae > Hofstenia > Hofstenia miamia. Next base: position 1,273,969 of record CABFPE010000181.1, read on the forward strand.
GTCATAAACAGCACGTGCTTGGTATTTTAAGAAAAATTTTACGTGTGCTGCTAGTAAATTAAAAAGTAATAGGAAAAAAATGATAATAAAACTTACTTGAAAGAATAAAGGGTTTACAATGGTTTACAGATTCATGTGAAATGCAAAGCTGTAAGTGCAATAAAAGTAAACTTACAATAAGTAATAAATACATGTGTAAACAATAGAATACCTTCAACCATTCATTGCAGTTTTGAAGCAGCATTGAAGCGATAACATCTGTGGATTGGGTATAGAAGAGGTGTAGGTGAAATTGAGAGCAGAGGCTGGAGGCAGACACAACTTGAGAATAGGATATGCTGGCTTTACAAAGGGATGGATAAAGAAATTGGTGATTAGAGAGCTTGTTTTTTAATATGTGGGGCATGCAGGATGTGCATTGGCAAAAGAGATGAATTCAATCATGGGCCAGTAGATCAGAATTTACAATGTGAAGAGAAAAAAGAAATTGATTGAAGACAGCAATGATCAAAATGTTGCTTGCAGATAGACTGTTAATGACTTCATTGAATTGTTGGATGATGAAATTTCTTCAAAGTTTTGAATCATGACATAAAGGTGTTATCTCAAGAAAGTGGATATAGTGTGGAGTAAATTTAAATCAGATGTGGTCAATGAGAACCTTTAGCTTTGTCTTGAAGATTTGAATGTTTCAGGTGTTAAGAGCATCAATAAGACCAGTGTTGAAGTGTTGATAACAACTGAGTTTAGATGTCTTTTTGGATACTCTGAGATCTTGTTTGTAAACTGCTTTGTGTCACGTCCAGGATAGGAGTGCACAGAAGTGATTTGAATTGAGAGGAGGTTGACAGATCAGACGTATTTTAGAATGCTAGCTCCAATTACTAGGGTTGATGTATAATGTTGGATAGATATGTCGGTTTTTTGGAAAAGATATTTTGGAAGCTGCCAGTTTCTTATTTGATAAAAAAATCAAGTAAAGTGGTGGTGTTGTTTCATTGTAGTGTTTCTGTGGTGTTTGGGGAGTCCTTGCAAAAGTGAGATAGCTAGTAGTTGACGAAGTTTCTGAAGAGACAGTATTAATATTTGATAAGGTTGCAGGAAGTTTTGTTAGTTTTCAGGTGTTTGACTTTGTTATTCTGACAAACATTAATTGTAAACATCAGAGAGAGAGAGAGAACAGAACAAATTTTTGAATAGGAAATGAAGAGCTTCAGCCTCATTGTTTTTACTTAGCTTTGCAAATATCTGGTGGAGCTGAGTTTTCTTTTTATTTTTGATAAAATTAATTGGCCCATTGAGGGATATTATGCCATCAAACAAATCATTGCAAATTGCATCTGAGAGACACTTGAGATCAAACAATTCTTGACAGAGCAGACAGTATTATTATTATTATTATTATTATACTTATTATCACCTAATCCATGACTAAACCATATGATTTCCACTATAAAATGTGGAATCTAGACAGGTGCACTAAATTTGGATTTCATATTGGACACTAGTATTCAAACTCTGCAAAACTCAGATCTTTCTTCAGCCCATGACTACCTTTATATTTTGAACTAATGTAGTAGAAAAAAATTTTATGACCCATGGAAAAGTCTCTTTTCAGTGAGAAAGGCCACCATTGAGCATTGCAAACAGTGGGGCAAAAGAAAGCCAAAAGTATTGCAAAACTTCTACTGAGCTAGCCAGATGTAGATTCAGGCTGAAACCATTGGCCCATTTCCTAGTATTTCATGTTAAATATGCTAATTTCCTGTCTCATTTTGGCTTTTTAGAATTCAGAATATTTCCAAAAAATATCATGTAATTTGGAGAAATATGGACCTAAATTGAGTGGTAGAGTGGGACTTTGGATAGAAAAAAATCCACTCCTGAGGGTTCAGTTGAGGAAAAAAGCTGAAATAAGTGTTTTCATTGGCTAAAGAAGCAATATTTGGTATCCTCATCCAATAAAATCTCTTAGTGCATTTAGACATCAATTTGAGCTCACATTTTATCATATCGTTTAGTCATGGATTAGGTGTTATAATTATTACTATTGGTTTATTATTATTACTATTAATGTTATTATTATTAATAATGTTATTTTTACTATGGTGCCCTACATTACCACCATTATTATACAATGTCATACCAGAATGCAAATTTAAAGGCACTCCTGTTAGCCTCACTTGGGTAGGAGATTGCAAATAGAAAGGCACTTTTTCTGATAATAAAAATATGTTGTGTCAATTTAGATATTAGAAATTTCATTTTGTGATTTTATTTGTACCACATTTAATAATTAATCACTTTTTATTGATATAGGTCCAAAAAATGTACAGCAAGAAATAAGTTCAGCTAAAAGTCAATCAATGGACTTTTGACTAATATGAGCCAAATTAGTAATTTGAATCAATATCAATTGTCCTATTAGATGGAATTTTATATAAAAAGACCTGTAAATGATTTTTAGTTTTGTATACCAGCTAATGTTATAATGAATTACTAAATTGTAACAAAGGTATCAATAAATTTTTACTAAAGTTCAGTTGTTTTTTAGCATTATCTAATTAACTGGATTTGTGCATAATTCAACTTAGCTAAATTTCTACATGGCAATTGTAGAGGTGCAGTTACTGATGGAAGTTGATGGTGACCAAGAAGAATGTTTAATAATAATGGGCACCAGAAACAGAAGTAAAAAACACCAATACCACCACCACCAAGGAATGTTGATAATATGTTAAATACCAGAAGCAAAAACACTAGAAACCAAAATCAGAGAACTCCAATAATGCAGAACCCACCAAAGAAATGCCCACTATCAGTGTCATCAAGGTATGACATTACAGCCTCACCAGAATTACCCACCCCTGAACCAATGACCCAATCACCAGGCAAGATTATATTCACATCAAGAGCTCAACTGGTAGCACCAGTAGACTCCATACATTTAGCAGAATTATTATACACCAAAAAGAGGCTACAAGTCAAAATATCATTGCTGAAGAATCAATTTGAAATTGAACAGGAATTGATGAAATCACAGCTCAGACTTGAAATGTAGTCAACATTGTTGGACCAAGATGAAGCCACTCAAAAGCAAATACAACAGATGCAAGAACAGCATAAATGCAAAATAGAAGTGAGAGACAGAGAAATCTGTGAATTGAGAGAATGATATAACAATAAAAAATTGAAAAAGAAAAGTATTTTATAAAAGAAATAAACAAATCACAAAGCAAAACTGATATGCTAATTCAGGAGAATGAACTAATTGAGGATAAAATTCAACTAACAGAATTAAAAAAATTGGAAAATTGAGAAACTAAGCAATGAGAATCTGTAAACCTAAATCATTGAGAGAACAATATGGGAGGAAATGGAACCACAGTTAGAGAGGGGACATAAAGATAGGCCCAAATACAGTTATGATCAATTGGAAATGGAAGAAGAAATGGAATGGTTGGAAGGATTAAGCAAAATTATCAGTAAGAATTTACAACCCACAACAAAATCTTGCCTATAAACTTCAATGTGCAAACTATGTTCAAATTATGTTCCTGATTCACACTAGACTATTTTCTTTGAAAGTATTGTATCTCATTATTTGCTTGATGAAATCCATCATGAATTTGATCTATGAAAGTAATGCACATATGTCTTTCTTGAGTGTTTTTCTGAACACCAATACTGTATATTTTTTCCTGATGCATAGGAGGACGTTTTTTGGCTTCTAATGGTAAATAGACTCACTCTTACATTTAGATTGACTATAAACTTTTGAAAAATGACAATTCCCTGAAAGGTAATTCTTCCCCCTAATAATTGCTTGTTCTCTTTTTTAAAATTTTTTAAATGTGTTTGGACTGTTACTTTATCTTCTCTATCAGCACAATTCAACTAAAATTGCAGAAGAATAATATAATTGTAACATCCTCCACCTGGCCTATTTTCGCCGTGTATTATTGCTGATAATTATCACTTGGTAAATTGCGGGTGAGGGGTTACAAAGTTATTGAACCGTCAGACTTTTCCTCTCTAACTAACTAGTTATGTTAATTAAATAATTGAATATTGACCATCACTATTTAGGTGTTCTTCCATAAACATTAATTTCATTTTTGCTACTGTCTGCTGTTCTCATATCCTCTGGTAGTTTCTTTCTGCTATTTCTTTCTTCTCTTTTGTTACTTTTATTTCTACCAGAAATCGCTCATCGTCAGTGTTGATCCANAACCACCAATGCTTTTTCTTTTGTAACATCCTCCACCTGGCCTATTTGCGCCATGTATTATTGCTGATAATTATCACTTGGTAAATTGCGGGTGAGGGGTTACAAAGTTATTGAACCGTCAGACTTTTCCTCTCTAACTAACTAGTTATGTTAATTAAATAATTGAATATTGACCATCACTATTTAGGTGTTCTTCCATAAACATTAATTTCATTTTTGCTACTGTCTGCTGTTCTCATATCCTCTGGTAGTTTCTTTCTGCTATTTCTTTCTTCTCTTTTGTTACTTTTATTTCTACCAGAAATCGCTCATCGTCAGTGTTGATCCATTCAATCGTGCTGTCTTGGCTCACATCTCCCCATTTTTCAATATTTATCCTGTCAATCATTGTTTGTGTTTTAGGGGATAGTAGCAACTGTGACGAGGTTAATAGTTGTTCCTCTTTAGTGATCTCTAGTTGTGTTTTCGTCACCATTTCACAAATTTCTACGGGTGTTGTTATCCACCTTTCTTTAGCATTTTGGCTCTTTCTATTATTTTCGTAAATGTACATCGTGGGCTGTTTCTGGCATATCATTTCATATTCTCATCAATTTTTTGTTGTACATTCTTCTGTTTTATTGCTTGTCGTATCTCCTCAGTGTGTATTAGTTTGCGTTTAACAATCTTTTTTGTGGTTAACCAAGGTTGAGTTTGCAGCTGTTTCAATTTTGTCTCTGATGTTGCACCCCACATATATTTTCGAATGGGTTCCTCAAATATCTGAATTTCACTCGGGCATATTCCTGTGAGGTTTGCGAGTTGTACTATTGACATTCTTCCCATTGGGTGATGTTTTGTTATCAGCCTACTTATTAATTTTTCTATCATCTGCAGCGGTTTCTCATGTTTGTCTGGTGATTCAATTTTTTCGACATGTCCTTTCAATATCCAATTTTTTGTCTGCGTGTTCATTGGTGATAACGTGATTTCGAACTTTTTAGCCTTTGTGAGCTTTATTCTTAGGCTCCTTGTTATGGGTAGTCTGAGATCCTTATCTTCTTTGAGCAATATATCTAGAAGCCACACGGATTTCCTGTATCTGATCTCTGGCGCATTCTTTTCCTCCAATATAAGTTTATGGAAATCCTTCTTTGTGTTCAGCTCATATGCTCGATTGATCTCTGCCAATACCATCTCCAATGTTTTGTGGTATTTTCTTGCTGGTGCCTCTATTTTTATCTCGGGCCATGATTCATCTGTTTTCTTCTGCAGTTTCATGTTCGTCCAGAATTTTTGGATTTCTTCTAAGTGCTCCTGGCGTTGTGTCATGCTGCATTTAATGAATAATGTCATGGCTTTTTCCAATCCTTCATTTTGTTGTAGCATTTCTGCTGTTTTTGTTTGTTGGAAGAGGTCTATTGCTATACTCTGATCTATCATTATTCCGTATATCTGCGCCCAATAATCGATCTGTAAGTCGAAACGAATTATCTCGGAGATCGTAAATTCTTTCTTTTCCCATGGGAAGAAACCTTCTGCTCTCAATACCATGTCCTTTAAGAAACTCGGTAATTCTTCTAGATTTTCTTTCATTGCTATAACAACTATTCTTATTTGTTGTACTCTCGCCATTTGTACTGTTTGATCGATTTGTTTCCTGTAGATGTTTGGTATATTCCTTTTCCCTTAGGACGTGTATAATTGTTAGGTTTTCTTCATCTATATTTATCTCCGGGATTTTTGCTATCTGCTCTTTATATGCCATAAGTGCTTGCACTGTTTCCAATGTGAAGTCCTCATCGAATGTCATATGAATCATGCTTCTCATATATGGCCTGTCGATCGTTTCGTTCAGTTCTCAGGGGTAGCTTATTAGTACGTTCACTTTGGGCCGGTTGTCCGCATCTAGTAGGATCGGCAGATTGCTCCCTTCCATCTTAGCAGTTTTTCTTATCAATGTTTTGGTTTCCGGAGATAATTTCTCGAACGCATTGTGCCGCATTTTCGTGGTTGCCATGAAGTAGGGGTGCAACATTTCCCCATCAATTTTGGACATTTGCTTCTCACACTCTCTAGATCTTATTGTACGCTCTGATGTTGTCTCCGAGGGGATCTCTACCTGCCTCATCCGTAAAGGCAATCTGCTGGTGCTCGGCTCACAGTCCACAGCCTGAGAACCTGTGCTGCTGGTGTCAACTGAGTTGCCCTTGAATCGGCTATCAGTTACAACCCGCAATACTTGACCAGCCGTGGTTCCAGTGGGGATACCTTCAGCCTTGAATCGCTTCTGGATCTCCACGGTTCTTCCACCACTCACACCTTCCCCTGGAACTCTGGTTGTTTCACCGCCCTCAAATCAGCGAAGTGATCCCCCAGAAGGAAAGTTAAGCTGCAAAGAGGCCGATTGTCTGTTTGTATCTCTGCCCTTGAATCGGCCTTGAGTACTACTAGGACGCCTCTTCACTCTACGTCATCTATTGACCATCTCGTCGTTCTTGTCCCTTCTGCCCTCGAGTCGACATCCGGTTTGAGAACTTCTGTGCACTCACCTCCTCGTGTTTGTGGTCGGGATTCCCTCAGTTCCACTTCACTCACTTCCTGAGTGGCTGATGCATCCTTCTCTAATTTCCTAAATGCAGTTATTATATCTATATCCCATATTTCAGGGTTATATATAGTTTTATTTCTTGCAGCCCTCTGGGGTTGCACTCTCCTTTCCAATTGTTC
>CABFPE010000182.1:1980-23559 GCA_900660155.1 Hofstenia miamia
GTGTGGAAATCGTGACTATGATGCGAATTGGAAAGAACGATCCTGGCGATATATCAGAACAGGAAGTAATAGAAAACATTAGCTTCTTCTACAAGGATGTGGCAAACACGCGCAGCCTATGGAAGGTGTTCACATTTTTCTACCCAAATACGCAGATGAGAGCAGATTTAGCACACACTTGCAAAGCAGATGCTCAGATGACACTTTTAATAGCATTAAAAGGCATCAGGCTATACAAAAAATATTTTGAAATTTTCTCTCAGAAAATGAATGAGTTGCAACAACTAACACCGATAGCGGAAAACATCAGAGAGTCTAGGTTCTTAAAATACGCGAACACCGTCACAGCAGAATGCGAGGCAGTACTAAAGTTGTCTAAACAAGCAGAATACAAGATGATAACGTGGGAAGAAGCCGAGGCGGAGTCACTTATACGCAAAGCAGACACTCTCATGCATGGGGAACGACCTGTGCTCTCCATAACGCAAGCTGAGGAGGGCGTGTAGCATCATCCAAAAAGCAACTAAGCTGAATAACGTCGAATGATTATTATTAATTGAAATTAATTGTAAAAATTTAGTTAATGATCTTTAGTTATTTTTGTAAAATGCAACTAAGATTTAATATTGTTCAAAATAAGAAAACTTGTTAGCCGATCAAGAAACAATTGACAAATTAAATTGAGCGAACTAACACTTACGTATGAACAGCCATATTGGCAGATGAATCATTTTGTAGAAATTTTATAAATAGCTTTGATTCAACCATAATTTTGATAAACAATAAATTCTTTGGAGTTTGTTTAATTTTCATTTCTACTTTATCTGGTTTGATTATTTAATAAAATGTGCAGCTAGGCAAGTTGTGTCGATTCTCAGGGTCCTTGTGCCAGTCACGAAACCGCACTTATGTTATGGTTAGGAGTTTTTTGATTCTTGCCTAGTCTGACTATCGATCAATACATGTATAAAATAATCAATGCTTGAAAAGAACTGGATAGTGAAAACTAGGGGAAATTTAAAAATTCTAAATGTAGGAGACTCGACTATAATTGACCTGATAAATGACTTTACATGTAGCATTAGTAGATGTAGGTATAGGAAACTGCAATCTTATTACTTAAATATATTAAGCCGATAGTTTTACGGTAATGGCTATTTTTAATATTATGCAAATGCAGTTAGTGTCAACGCCCGGTTGCTTTATTAAATCAAAACAACAAACACTCTACAGAATTGAGTTTAAGTCAGTTACAACTTTACTTGAGTGCACGCACTAAGCTAACGTAAGGTACACATAATTAATTCCAGTTGAGCTGAGGTGGTGCCGTGGACTCAACCATCATTGTAGAAGAAGAGGAGCTGTGTTGTGGAGATCGGCTTTGGGCAGGAGCCCATAGAAGAATTGAAGAGGAAACATCATACTGCTCTGTCACCTAAACAGTGATAGTCAATGCTCAATTAGTTGATTAACATAACTAGTTAATAAGAGAGAAAAGTCTGATGGTTCAACAACTTGGTAACACCCCACCCGCGATTTACTGAGCACTCATTATCAGTAATTAGACACGGCGTAATAAGCTAGGTGGAGGATGTTACAACAGCATTGATTGCCCACATGTATTTAGTAGGTTTGTTATGTATTTGTATAAATGTAAGGTTTTGTTTATATATGTAGGGAATATAACAAGATAATGTGGTCAGGTTGCACACTTCTCTTATTTATTGATCTGACAATTCATAACAAGGGTAATCAATGAATTAAATTAACTAAGAACACACCACACAGTGAGAACATCTCAGTGTACTGAGAGGATTGGTGAGTTGCAGTTTGATCTCCACCAACTGGGAATTGTTACCAACCAGCTCTTCTCATCTCTTGTTGCATGGCAATACTTCAGGCCTCAGCCCTGTGAACAGCTGACAATCTAAAAGAGAATTCAACTAATTAATTAGCACCACAGTATAACAGAATTATAACTTAGCAAAGGGATAGCCCCCCTTAATTCAATGTCTAGAGTCTGGTACAGATTCTACACTATTCTTACAAAAATAATAACTGTGCAATATTAAGTAGAATTTTATTTAGAGCAATAGTTTTGTAAATGATTTATTTTTAATCAAGTATTATAAAACAGGTCATAAAAAAGATATGGCAAAAAAATAGTTTAGCTAAGGGTCATTCACTTGGCCTTTTGATGAAATGAGCCAAAACATTGATTGGAAAATTTAAATTGATCATCTGAGGAAAAGAATTAACAAATGACCTTTAAGGTGATTCTAGTTTATATTGTATATCAGTAATTGTTTAATTGGAAAACCCAAGCTGTAAGAGCAATACACTTTTAGCAGAGTTTATTCATTCATTTAATATTTAAATTTAAATGGATTAATACATAAAAATAATTAGCTAAATTTCTATATGGCAATGGTGATGGCAAACTAACTTGATGGACATGAACAATGCCTCAGAAAATCTATTGATGAACATCTTATTTAGTTTTATTAACATTTAATATCAAACTGTTATAAATTTCTGAATTATTAATTTAGAAAATGGAATGCATGCTTTAGAATGATTGATGGTTATTACAATTGCATTCAATTATGAAATAAATTATGAACTGTATGTTACTTAAATAATAGTTTTAACTGATAACTCAATGCCCTTTTGTTCAATGAAAGAAGATTGCTTCATCAGTGAACCAGGAAAAAGGATGTTTTATTATTTAACTAGTATTAAATTGGTAACCAAAATCTATATTGAATCCTGTTATTCATTTACACTGTAATCCTAACTTGATGCAATTTCACTAAGTATTACAATGCAATCAAATTTGGTATTTAATTGATAATTGAGTTAACTGAAAACATCATTATGAGAGAAGCAATGAAGAGATTCATCTGCTGTAGGGAATATTGCACTGCTGCAGTATGAGCCAATGTCAGTGATTCTGTGGACTTATTATAGATACATTCAAATTTATGCAAAATGTACTAACTGTGACATCAGCATGAAACCAGCTAACTGTTCTACTATCCTAGTTTATTGAGGGTTTTGAGTCAAAGCATGGATTTACCAATGCTACAAAATAATTAACTTTTCCTGCTGGTATATCCTATCCTAATATTAGTTAAAACTAAAACAGGAGATCATGTTGGGGAAGATTGGCCACATTTGGCTGACCTGATACAGAAAACATTTAAGAAGAGTCACATAAAACTAGACCACTAATTGATTAAGAATAAAGAAGCCCTAACTCTTAGGTGCAAATAGTGAACCTAAGTACTTAATAAAAATTAACAAACTCAGTGCATTTCTCATCTCATGCAATTTAGGTTAAAGCATTAATAATGATATTTATAACATTTGACAAGCAGTACAACAGTCCTAGCCATAAACCTAACCTAAGTTAAAGGAAAACAAACCAGCCAAGTTGTACCATGTCTGTGTGCCCCTTAACTATGCAGTTGGAAAGTTAGAAACACATAATTTTTAAATAAAAGGTAAGTCAAAAATAAAAAGTAAAAACAAATTTACTGAGAATAAACTTAAGAGAAAATAAATGAATAATTCACAGATATTTATACAAATGAAAACCAGTAATTGTAAACAAAACATACTGCATGAAAATATGAACAAATAGCTGACAAATTAATTGTCTGCTAGATTTTTACCATACTGTTAAATTAGCAGCAATTCAAACTAAAATATATAGCACTGTTGTCACTATGTCAAAATTACAATTGAAATAAATTTGAAAATGAATATCACATTCTAGCCCTAGCAGATAAAACAGACATAATCATGAAGTTAGTGTACACAGATATATTGTTAAACAAGAAATTACAAAGCCAGCAATGAATGGTGGATGTAAGAATAGCCTTGGATGTAGTAATGCAAACCCAATCTATGGAATTAACTAATCCACAAGTAAACATATCAAGGATTACAGATGTAAAACCATCATTTACTTTATCACAAAGCAGAGAAACATTTTGGAAGTTTATAATTGTTGGAAATAAATCAAACTTATACAACTGATTGATGAAGAGTCACTGAAAATAGGAAGATACCAACACACTGTACAGAAAGTATTTGCGCAAACATGCATATCATTGGATTACAAAATAGAGAAAATTTTAACACATAGTTATTGAAAGGAGAAAAACTGCTTGAATTTACTTGAAGCAGCATTTGGATACTGAACATTTTACTAACAAAAGAAGATCAGTTAAGGTTACTTTTGAATAGAAACCAATGTGAAGAATTATGTAAGAAGAAGTATGAACTTGCATTATGCCTGGCTACACAGAAAATCAAGAATTGATTACTATATAAAACATCTATATCAATGTCACCCCACAAAAGTGGAAATAAAATTTTATATCAATACAAAAATGGGAAGATTACATATGCTTGGGAAAACATTCCTAATGACAGTAATTAACTTCAGTTGAATTTGCCACTCAGATACAGTGATATCCTCAGACACATTAGGAAGAAAATAAATGTTTCCACACAAAAATATATTGGTTTAGTAAGGAAGTGCAATGTCTTTGCAATGAACAATGCAACTTTTCACACTTGAGATAATGCATGCTCTACAAGTTAATACAGTAGCATCTAATAAACTTACAGCACATTAACTAAAAATGAAAATAATATTATATCAAATATGATACTTGAACAGACAATAAGGTAACCAGAAGAATTTTCCACAGAAGACTTACTAGGTACTTCAGTTATTACAATGCATCTGAGATTACAAGAATTGCTAGAAGACACCAATATAAAAATTTGGAGGGACAAATGATAATGACACTATCACAATGATGAAAATTTATCTAAGAGAAGCATTCTACTACTACTACTATGACTACTACTACTACTAGGAATTATTAAACTGTAGATAAGTATACAATGATATAGAATAACATAAATATAAAAATCAATATTAATATTTACAAAAATTAAATGATTTCTTGCAGTTACTGCATAAACATAAAGAGAATCATTTACATCCATTACTTTCATATGAATTTTCTAAAAATTCATAAAGAATATCATACATTTTCTTTTGCTAATTTTTAGGTTTCCAAAGAAATCAAAGTTGCATTTCTGAATTAAGTAATTTACAATGCAGAAATTCTATTAAAGTACCAATGATCACTAGTATTTTTCTTCATTTTCTTTATTACAAATAGTAGGCTTTTAGTTTTTTGATTGTTTATGAATTCAAATGAAACATAGTCTAAAATATTTATTAAATCATATTTTCCATGGATTATATCTAATAATTGATTGACATCCTTTATTTGAAGAAATGGTGAAACTGGTAGGAGTTTATAGTAAGTTAAAGCATTTTTGTATGCTATATTACTAATCCATCTTAAACATTTTTTTTGAAATTTTTCAAGTTTGTCTATATCTGTGATATCTGTGAAGTTTGCATACCTAATAGGAGAGGCATAAATTAAAATTGGTATGATAATCAATTTAAATAATTTAAATTAATTAGATGATGGTAGACTTGAGGTAAATTTCTTCATAGTTGTAATAATGTTATATTGGATTTTTTAATTCTCTGAAAAATATGATATTACCAAACTAATTTATACAATATATTTACTCCTAAATTATTAACATGTTTTGAAGTATCAATCTGAAGCTTTTCAGTTTCTATTCTATGTGCTATGTATGAAGAATTGATACTCAATAAATGAAACTTGTTCAAGTTAAATTTCACTTTATTAGTTGCAGCCCATTTTATAATAGAAGAATTGGAAAAAATGTAGAACCTTGGAATGGTGGTAGTGCTAAATGTGGAATGTGGAATGGTGAAAATTATCAGGAAAAAAAGAGACATGGATAGATTAAAATAGCAGGGATTGTTTTGGCAAAGAATAAATAGAGCAGTGATGAACTACCTGGCAACAATAGGAACCCCTAGACTGGAGAGAATGGTAACAGATTTTGAGGATATGGAAAACAAAATAAGGAAAGAAAATTTATTGTGTATTCCACCTCATTTAATACATGCATTCTTGATACAACCTATGTGGAGAGTCAAGAAAAAGCAACCACAAATACACATTGGCATACCACACAAACTTAACTGTATAAACAATTTAAGAGATGCAGAAGGGAACATCAAAACATCTGTGTTGCATATGATTATTTTGTCTGCATGTATTTTGTTAAGTTGTAAACATGTTTGCCTGCATAAGGTTATTATTGTAAATGTATAAATAGACGTTCATTTTATCTTAGATAACTTTTGTAAAGTACATCATGGTGCAGTCAGATAAAGAACCCAAACAAGGAAAAAAGCAATTTTCCAATCAATGACTATGAAAAGGCAAAGGCCTGGATTGTTCAGTTCAAAGTGAAATATCACATTAATGGTTATTCAGATACAACTGAGAACTTGCAAGGCACAAACTATTTCATGTCCCTATGTGGAATTGACACTCTTGAAAATTTATTATACATTGTGCAACTGATTGCTTTTGAAGAAATTCCTTTCATAGACCTGGAAAAGCCCCTTCTTAGTTATTTACAACCAAAGAAGAAACTAATATGGGCAGAGCAAAGCAGATTTCATGGTATGAAGTAAATTTCATCAGAAAAGATAAGTGATTTTTTAAATCATCTCAAAAAAATGTGCTTCTGATTGGAATTTCACTAAATTGAAAGATTCAAAAGACATTGAATCTGATATCATAATGGCACAACTTATTACTGGTATTGCTAATCCAGAATTTCAACAAATGCAAATCAATGCAATACAATTAAATGATAAAATAACACTCCAGGAAGCAATAAGTTTCATTCAAAATCTTGAAAATATTCACAATTTCATTAAAAACATGCATTTGAATGATGAGTCAGTTATGAATATGACACACTCAAACCAAGGTTGGAATGAACTTTGTACCAAATGTGGTTACCATCATAGATATGTTGCTTGTCACATGAAAGGGAAAATGTGTAACAAATGCAAGAGTAAGGGTCATTTTTCTCAAGTCTGTAAAACAAAAAACATAATGTGTATTGTGCTAGAGTCAATGCATGCACCAAAGAGCCAGATATAGTTTCAGACGATTTCAATTTTGTTTTTGCTTTGAATAACACATTACACACAAAGAACAAAAAGGTAGAAGTTGATAAGACACATGGAGGTAACATAAAATTTGTAATGGATACTGGTGCAACAGGTTTGATAATTTGAGACAATAATTAAGCAAGTAACTTGCTTTCATGCTAAACATTCATCAAGCAGTAGAATTCCAAATAAGTGGAAGGAAACCATGAAAAAACAGATTGATGAAATGTTAGAAAAAGATATTTTAGAAAAAGTTAAGGGCGGGTCTGAGTGGGCTAGCACCATTGTTATAATTAAAAAACCAAATGGGAAGCTACGCATCACACGTGATTACAAAGCCAGGGCGTTAATAAATCAATTGGAAGAGACTCATACCAGATTCCAAACATTCATGATATTCTGGGTAAACTGAAAAACTCTACATTTTTTGCAAAAATAGATTTGTCAGATGCTTATTTCCAGATTAAGCTTGCTAAAAACAGTCGGACTATAATGACAATTACCACTCCATGGGGCCTATTTTGTTTCAAAAGGCTTCCACTGGGCATATGCACTGCTTCAGCTATTTTTCAACATTTAATTGAAAACGTGCTTGGACCTAAACTTATTAAGATGGTGATAGTCTATAAAGATGATATTTTGATCCCTGCTACTTGTGAAAAGTCACTAAAAATCTTTCTCAAGAAAGTTTTGAAACAGCTAAATGAAGGAGGATGTACAATCTCATTGGACAGGTCGATAATGTATTCTGAAAGCATCAAATTCTTAGGATATGTAATAGAAAATGGAACTGTATCACTGGACCCCAAGAGAATCACTGTGTTAAAACATTTCCCTAGACCAAATAATACAAAAGAGCTTGATAGATTTCTTGGATTGTGCAACTGGTTTGCAAAGTTCACTCCTAACTACAATACAATTGCAGAGCCATTGTATGTGCTTTGTCACAGAAACAGTGAATTTCTGTGGACTGAAAAGCATACTGAAGCTATGGAAATGCAAATACAGGCATTATGTTCAAGTTCGTCCCTCCATGCATATGACCCTTCCAAAGAAGTAATGGTATACACAGATGCAAGCAGTGCTGCTTTAGGCGCTGTATTGACTCAAGATGGTCATGCTGTGTATTTTCTCTCAAGGACATTATCATCATATGAAAGGAACAATGCTCAAATAGAAAGGAGGCCCTCACAATCATTTGGGCGACTGAAAAACTTCAACAGTTCCTTACTATTATTAATATTACTACAGATCATCAGCCACTCAAATTTATCCTGGATCCTAACAAAAAACTTCCTGAAAATACGTCAGCATTGTTGATAAGATGGGTGATAAAGCTCATGGACTTTGATTACATATGAACTAAGACATGCAGATTGCTTGAGTCAAATCAAAATAAACATGGTTAGTGAACAAGACGAACTAACATATTGTTCCAATATAACTGACGTGAGTGATATATGTCTGGAAACTGAACTTGATTCCATACTTCAATTCATTATTTTGTGCCTTCACAATAATTCGTAGTCTAGATGCTCTCAAGCTGAGTAACTGTTTAAGAGAATCCCTCAGGAACTTAGTGAAAATAGTGGTTGCCTAATGAAGGGTGGCAAATACGTCATCCCTGCAACTCTTAGAGATAACTGTATAAAAAAAGCCCATGAGGTGCATTTTGGACTTAATAAAACATCCTACATCTTAAAGCAAAATTGCTGGTGGCAATCTATGGATGCTCAAATTCTAGAGTACTGTGACATAATCCATCAAACTATCATGAGTGGTAAGATGAGAGAAAAGGATAAAGGAAACAAAGACTAAAATTATTAATATTGATTATAATGATTAAAATGTAAAACATGATAGGATTGATTATTTTCATTTTGTAAATGTTTTGTGCAATTATATTTAAAATTATGCTCGACAGTATTTTGACAAAACAAAAGATGGTCAAACAGCATAGTCAAATTAACGCTGACATTGCGTAATCTTAGCAGAAATATTAAGCGAGGGAAAAACTGTAAACAAGAAAGATTAACAGGTACTAGTCGAGTATTTAGTTGTTTATTACCAAGTGCTATAAATATACTGAACATGATGTAATTAATGATGAGCAAATCTACTTTGGATTTATTTTCTCTTGTCAGGTTATTTTATATATTCTGATGGAAAGCTAAACGTCTACAAGCTAGGGTAATTGTATGGTGGTTCCCACATCTGGTTAAAGGTATGCTGGAGCAGCCTCCTAATAGCTATTCAACAGCGGGGAGGGCGACAGCTGTAGTTACCTGGTGTGCTCTTAGGTTATGGATAGGTATAGGAGTTTTTTTTACCATTATAGCTTTCCTAATTGTTATTGCTTGTCTGATATTGTTATTGCAGCCTGTAGGTTTTACATGTCAATTATTTTATCGATGAACTCAAGTTATTTATTACATTCATTATGCTACATGACTATTGTTGATTTAACAGTGTTTACATTTAGACGGTTATTACGATTGTATTTTTATCTTCTATTACACATAGTTTATTTAATAGTCATTACATGTTGCTCAATGTTTTATACGGTAGACCTCTGGCCGACTTCTAGTTACCATTTTCCTCTGGCGGCATTGATTGTTTACATGTATCAAGGGCTATTATATATTTCTATATATGTAGGGTTATTACATGTAAGGCCTCATAATAAGCTATTCCAGCAGCAAGGTTGCACCACTTTGTTTATTGCATCAGTTCGTAATAACAAAAACAATCAATGCACTAAATTCTTAAGTAGTTGCAATTCCCATTACACTGAGTTCGCTATTCACATAACCATTCCTTTGTTGTTCTCTATCTCACAGCAGCAGTTCCATTGGTAAGATGTGGCTGGCAGATGTGCTCCTGGATATGCACGCCTACTCTTGAGTGTTGATCCTATCTTCCAGTATCTCTGTTTTATCTAAATAAGTTGGAGTGAATTAAGTAGCTAAAAGGCTCTTCTATGTTAAATTAGTTTAATAAACCACACACTTATTATAAAGGAGAGAAATCGGAAAAGTGTCAACTCTGCTTAATAGTTAATCTAAGAAAAGTAATAGTTTTCTCTAAGTAACATAATTACAGTGGATTGGCATGATTCTACACTACAGGTCTGCCATTTGAGTTATGAAATGTATCAGTTAACACAGTATAGTGAAATTTGCAAGTCTTAAATAACAATGTCACAAATTTCCAAAGTGTATAGTAATCAATAATTATTTTTTATATTGTAAGATAGAGCTAAAGATCTATACTGAATGCTGAAAACAGTTAGGTATGAGACAAACACTGAGTTAGTAGTGGCTGTCCAAGTGTATATAAGTTTCTAAAGTGGAAAAGCTCTCTCTGTATCAAAGTATATTTCTATCTCAAGGCTGAAGGTCCAAAAATATTGCAGTTGAATTTAAATTCAAAATGGGATAAAATATCACATGATGTTAACAACATCTCAGTGGTAGCAGCAGCTTGTTTTTAACAGCATGTGCAGTTTGTATCTCTTATTATGATTAAAGCTAAAGCAAATATATTCTTTTCAAAATTGCAAAAAGTTGTTAAAGAGTGGATACTCGAGTTTGGGACCATGGAGTGCCTAGTCTCTGATCATGGTCCCCAAGTCAACAACCATCTCAAGGAGACCCTTACTAAAGAGCTTAAAATTTGTCACACATTTACCACTGCATACCATCCACAGTTGAACAGTGTTGTAGAATGGCTCAACAGCACAGTCATTAAGTTGATCTGAGTTGCACTTGCCCAACAGCATGTCTGAACTGGAAATGAGTTATTAAAGCAGTGGAATATTTTTATAACACCACAGTTCATTCCACAACAAAGGTCAGCCCCTTTAAGGCAATGTTTGATCATGAAGCAAGTACACCTCTTTCTATTATGTTTCCTGAGTACAATGAACCTACTTTGGAAAATTTTGTGAACAACATGTTGCAAGAACTTCAGGAAGTGCACCTTACTACCTGTAGGAATACTAATCAGTCTGTTGTCCACCAGCAATGGAACTATAAAAATAAATTGTATGGTGAGCCTCATAAACAAAACAAAAAGGTCTTTGCCTATTTTCCTTGCCAAATTACCAATGCTAATCAGGTGTGAAAGCTTGCCACTAACTGGCAAGGTCCATTTACTATAACTAAAGTGTTAGATCACCACAAGTATTAATTAAATAATGGGAAAGTCACCCACTTTCAACATCTCAAACAAACTGTTAAGGATATTGATAATGTCATCATTGACACTACTAGTGAATTTTAGCTAGTTGATGAAGGATTAAAAGAATTTGAGACTTATGATAACCTCACTGAATGTGAGGAAGACAACCTCACTGAGGTCAATTATGATAGTAACCTCTGTAATATTAGCAACATTACTGCTACTCATATTTTGCCTAGATGTAGAGTTAGAGACAAAAATTAGATCATTTAAATACTCAAGACTAGGAACTCAATTTAATCTTTATGTTTAGTAACTAAGTCAAATAGCTGAAATGAATGGAAAATCACCTGCCCACCAGAAGAGGCAGGTGGCAATGACGCAACCCATGAGATAAACAGAGGAGATTAGAATTATCCCCATGCCAAGCAGATTAGGGCACATCGTGGAAGCAAGGGAGGACACATGCAGAGGACTCAGAAAGCAGATAGCATCACTACTTGGGGAGACAACACTTTCCTTAGGAGCAGAATCTCAGATGACTATGCAGGGAGAAAACACTCTCTGCAGGGACCCAAGGAGTCTAGTAACATAAGAGTGTCTTTTGCTAATATTAGTGCTAGTGTAAGTAATACCCAACTGTCCCAAAGTGACTCAATAACCCCTCTATTCCTGGTCCTTTGTCACATGCTTCTAAAAGTATATGATCAAAGAAAACTGAAGAATGACAGAAGAAAACATCTAAAGTCAGAGATGAGATTCTCCACCTGTACTTTACCACAACCCCTAAGGCGTTAGTTTTGTGTGTGACAACTTGTCTGAGGAAACTAAGAACAAACTGAGGTGGACATACAACACTAAGTCATTAACCTGTTCAGTAGATGTGATCCCATTTGTCATTGTTGCTAAGCACAGGCCAAAAATTAACACAATAATTTGTTACAACTTGAAGATGCATGGTGGGCTAAAGACACCCTACTGGAGGAGTACTGTCCACACTATGTTTGATGAGGACTTTAACCTCACCCACTTGTGCCAACTCCTTAACAGCAAAAAGTCAATCCAAAAGTTTGAATGCATTAACATTGATTTTGAAAATCTTCTCATTGTTTACTTTTTCCATGTAGGCAAAGTGAACCAACCCAAGATTATGGAGAAGATCAAAATTGCATACTGGCTTGCAAAAGTTGAAAACATCTGCCTTGCTATGTTCCTGAAGGAAGAATACCAGGACAAGATCCCAGAGCAGGTTAAAAACCTCCACTTTCAAATGGAAAATTTCACAATTGTGTATAGCAACTATTATTGGCCAGTGAGCATGTATCACATGAACATCATCTCAATAACAAAGCTGATCTACACTGATCTCTTGCTTTGCAAAAGGATCCCATGCATTGCCTCACCATTGATATGAGAATCATCATTGATGCTGCTGTCCATGCTCAGACACTTGAGTCAATCAACATTAACCTGCCTGGCTTAGCCACAGTTACTGATATCCACATCAGTTTTGCCTTCTCTCAGAGCACAACCACCCTTGCTGAGATTGATGAAATTTGGACATTGCTAAAAGCAGACAGGAGCCCTGAAACCAAATGGCCTACTATTAAAATCTACAGCTTGAACTCACAGTACTCAAGATCTGTAGAATGACTCCTCATGGAACTGCACATATCCTATATCTCAAAGGATCAACAAAACTTTGCAGAAGAGTTATTCTCCAAAAAATTCACTCCAGCCATCTAATCTCATAGAGCCATCTGGATCCTTTTGATTTTTCTGACTAGCAAGCCCCAGCTTCAGGTACCTCTAAACCAATGTGCCCAAGAGAAGTTAGCAAAAATGTGCACCCACAAACTAGCAATTTGCCCTGCTACATGGAAAGTGAAATATTGGCTGATGCATGCATGCTCTTTACCAGCATCCCCTGGCAAAATAAAGAAAGCAATGGAGCATGTTGAAAAATACTAAGCAAGATTGATAGGAACCAGCAGTCCTCTAGTGTGCTCACTGCCACAAGTGATCATAAACCATCTCAGAATGGCATTTTTGGATCTTAATATCTTCTCTGACACTCTCAAAAAGTACATCTGGGGAGCCATGGCCAAAACTAATTTTCCATCACTCATTTCAGAATATGCTCCACTCTGCATGATTTATCCATCAAGAGCCCAGGTCCATGAAGCAGTTCTTGGAGCTTGTTAATCATTACAACATCCATACAAAAACTGAAATTCTGTTCAATCTAGAGAAAATGAACTACTCTGAGAGTGGCTACAAAAAAATAGCAGAGACAAGGAGTTACACAGCTAAAAATGGAAAAGTTATCCCACTCACAGTTATTGAGCAATTGATGCGATCCCCAGAGCAATTCTACCATGAAGAAGGGCTGTTGTCTTCATCAGCCATCAAGGTCTCACCTGGCTCCAATACCCTCATTGAGGCCATCAACTTGCAGAAGTTTTCCAGAGCTGCAACCTCCCCTGTCCCCACCCCTGCCTGGTGAATTACCAAAGACAAGTGCATAGTCACCATTGAACACCATCCCAAGGAGTTCACTGAAAAGCTAACTATAGCCAAACATGTCATTGAAAGCAACCATGATAACAATATCCTGGTCCTGATGAAGTGGTGCCTCATGGAGATGTTTACAAAGGAAGAGCTAGTGCTTCTATAATTGCCTGGGCAACAAATAGCCTTGGATGTAGAATGCACTATGGCTTAACTACATATTTCCTCTACTCAAGTTACTAAACTCTGTGAACATGGATTAAGGAGCACCTTTGGGGACTTGATCAAGGATGCTCACATCAACTACCCTGGCATGAAAAGGTTGAGTTTGAACAGATTGAGACCAATGCTGAGAAAAACAATCTGCTCTGCATACCTCCACTATGCCTAATGATGCTGTATTGGAGAGTGAAGGAGAGGCACAGAAAGGTGTTGGCCCACCTGTCCAATAAAATCAACTACATATCTACTGCAACAGAAATCACTAAAGCAATGCAGACCAAAGAATATAAGGAAACCAGAGACACCCTGCTTCAAGGTGGAAATCCTGAATGCATTTATTATCAACAGCAAGTTAACCATCAAGGATATCTTTCAAAAAGGGCAGCCAATCTCAATGCAACTTCAGAAGAGCCACACTAAGATCACATTGTTAGAACCATGTGTCCTCATATTGTTTCAAGTTTATTAGACCTAATGTGGATCAACAATGTTGAGACAATAACATGCTACTATGATGTTACAAAAAGAATCAAGATAATTACTATGCTGAGGGCCAAGAAGAACAATCCAGAAAAGATGACTCTCCAACAGGTCAACAAGTACTGCTTGCTTTTTATGGGCCATGCTACCTGAATGGGATCATTGTGAGAAGTCTTTACACATTTTTATCCTAATACCTGGACCAGTGGATCAGTGTAGCATCTGCTACCATGCTTTAACAAAGAGCTAATCATTCTTTTAAATTATTATTTCTTGTTAGATGTGGGTAGGGATGTACTGGTTTGATATTTTACTCTGATAGGATGTATATTGCTATTAACTTATATTAATTTCAATTAATCCAATACTGTTTAGGTATAACATCATCACAGTTTTCTTCCCATGACTCCACTGTGGCCTCTGGCCACCTCTCATCTCCAAATCAATCCACAGCTGTGTGCCTCCATTGTTGATTGAGTTGTTCTAAGTCTCAGCTCAACAAAGTAACTTATGTGTTCCCTATCCTAACTCAGTGCAACCCTCAAGGCTGGATATAACTGACTTAGACTCAATTTGTAATGTATGATTTTATACTTCACAACCTGGCAATGATACTAGCTGCTTATTAAATAGTACTTCAGCCATTACCAAAAACTATTGGCTTTAATTAATATAAATAAACAAAGTAAATATTTACTTGCAGCTTCCTACCTTACATTTAGATAACAATACACACTCAGTCTATTTATCAGTCTAATTATAGGTCACCTAATTAGTCAAGATAATGTAATTTAAATATAACCTACAATAGGCTAACTAGCCTTATCTCTGAAAGTAAATTATTTGATACATACAAATGAATGAATCAATAGTCAGCTAAATGGAAAAACTCCTATTTGTACCCCTAATATAAATGCAGGTTCATGGCTTGGATCAAGGACCCTCAAATCACTTCTGATGTGTGCCCAAGCCACTACTAATGCATCTCCTGTTTAGCTTGACATGATTTAGAAATAAGCAATCTGCAATGAAATCTAAAGATATGATTTTCAAAGAATTTACTTCAACAGTTTCCAAATTGATTTTCACTCTATTTATAGTTAAATTCAAAAAGTACCTGTCATTCAAAATTTGAATTCTATTGTCTGCCAAAAATGGCTAAAAATATTCGAAGCATTATTGCCCCTTTTGTCTTGTCAAATTATTTGTTGACAAGTACTAATTTGCTATATTGTTTTTACATTTTACAAACATAATGATGATAATTAAATTTAAATTGTGTTTAATCAATAAATAATAATTTATCTTAATTTTGACTAATCATCTGATCTTCTCTTCTTAGCAGAATTATGCTTTGGATTATGCTACACAGAGGATGCACACACTTCCAACACAGACACACTCATGAATCTCATGTTTGCATTGAAAGGTCTCTGGCTCTATGAGCAATTTTATGACACATTTACAATGAGACTCAATAACTTACTAAGAAACTGCCCAATCAGCTCTTGCCTACATGAAATTTAATTTTTTCCATCTACATAATGAAACTGTCACTCAATGAGAGACCCTAATGCATATTACCAGGCGCCCTTGGTATACTGAAGTCTTATCTTGGCACAATGTCCTTGCTATTGAAATGGTGAAGGAGACACAGAAGTTGTTAACAGATTCCACCATCCAACTGTTACCAAAAACTTAACCATGCAATGGGGGGTGTGTAGAGTCACTCAGGGCCCATATTATAATTATTTCAGATTATTTTGGCACTCTAGTTTAGTGATTACATCATCATGACAAAATGATTGTTGCTATCAATTTATCAATTTATTAATGTTTAATTCTTTGAATTTTCAAGTGCAGTTTTATCATCATTTCATTGTTTGTCCCCTTAAATCAAGTCATACATTTTATTGCTCATTTAATTTGTGAGGGAATTTCATGCAATGTTTTGCAAACATATAACAGGTAATAATTTGATGAAATTGTTATAAATATGTGAGAGAACTGTACAATATAATTTGTCTCACTTCAATTGTGTTGGATCTTCTTTGATTTATTTATATGCTAACCCCTTTTAGGTTGTCATGGATTTTTGTATAATAATTCTTACTTAAGATCTGGCAACAATTTGGGAGTTACTCCATGAGTGTCTGGGGTGACAAATACCCCCTTAACTGTTGGCAGCCAAAATCATGGTTGCTTTAGGTTATGGCTACATATATGTGTAGGGAATAACATCTTTTAATTTGATCATTTTGTTTTTGTACATACACTTAATAACAACACACTGCAAATATAATATGCCATTGGCAAACATGAATGCATGGTAATTACATGTCTTTTGTTTTATTATTTATTTACATGAGCTTAGATAACAGAAGTCTGAGCTAAATTGTTTATTTGAGCTAGAAATTAATACTTGAGACACACACTTAGCACCTTGGCAAGTAAAGATGGCTTCATGGATATGGCTTTGGCATGATGCCATGTGAATTGGTTTCTGCTGGAAGTCTATTCTCAGTGGATAGTTTCTGTTTTTCTTTATTGAATCAGTGAACAACCAATGTTCTTTCTTTCTCCAGAATGTGGGTCACTCTCTACAATAATAGCCTCTACAACCTTTGATATTAACTCTTGATTCTCAGTACTGCTTGAGTAGCCAAAGCTCACCCATGATTCTACACTACATGTATGTGTAGGGATTAACAACTTTTATTTCAATCATTTCATTTTTGTACATGCACTTAAATAACACACTGCAAATATATAAGCCATTGGTGAACATGAATGCATGGTAGCTACATGTCTTTTGTTTTATTATTTATATTAGCTGAGATAATAGAACACTGAGCTAAATTGTTTATTTGAGCTAGAAATTAATACTTAAGACACATGATTAGCACCTTGATGAATAAGGATGGCTTCCTGGATATGGATTCAGCATGATGCCATGTGAATTGGTCACTGGAGGAAATATATTCTTGGTGGAATGTTTCTGTTATTGAATTGGCAGACTACCAATGTTCCCTCTTTTGTTGGAATGTGGGTCACTCTCTACAATGGTAGCCTCTGTAATCTTCAATTGAACCTTTGAGTTTCTCAGTACCACTGTAGTAGCCAGAGCACCCAGTGATTCTACAACACAACAAATATGATTGATTAAATAAATGCTTGTGCACATTTACATTTTATTATATTATGACAAAAATTGATATGCATCAATTATATATATACATATATATAATATATATATAATATATATATATATATATATATATATATATGTATATATATATATATATATATATATATTTATATTGGGCGCTCTGAATCAAAACCCAGCATTTATATGTGGTGCTCTTTTTGCAATTTTTTTGGGAAAATGTTTTGCTTTATAAAAGTCTAATATAACCATCCTAATTTTATCAAATATAGACCAATTTATATCAAATGGATGGTTCTTTCACATTTTCTATTATTGGACTGACATGATCCTGAATGTGATCTTTTATAGGAATTTTCGAGCCACATTTGTCTTATTAAGGTCTACTATAATATATTTTTATGCTGCATCTTTTCTAAGTAGTGTGTGTAACCGTATCTTCAATTTTGAATGGGCCAGTTTCAAAAAAATTCAAAAATTTGCATTTTCTCATCAAATAGTCCGTGTTTAGAAGGCCATAGCTCAGTCAGTTTTGATTCAATTTCCAAAGTTTTTACACCATTTGATGCGTAATCAATAAAAATATATGAATCAATTACTGTTTTTTTCTCTTACTAAAAAAATTGGGGTTCTGTAACTGAAATATAAATTTTGCAAAAATTCGAAAAATAGTGGTCCATTGCTCAAGAACTACATTAGATATCTTTTTCGGAGTTGTTTTATTCGATTCTACCTCAAATGTTAATTATGAGGTCTCCTAAAAGCTAAATGCTATAGTAAACAGTTCCTGCTATAGTTGAGTAAATGCCTATACAGGCATTGGCCTCCTCATTTAATGTTTTTACTTAAAATTTCCAGCCCATCATATTGTAGAATTGTGGGCTGTAATTGTACTAGAAAACTAATTGACCCTGCAGAAGGTTTAACATAGAAAACAACAGCCCCGATTCTGGGAAAACAGGTAAAGAGAAAACAAACTAATATAAACATTGGTAATTCATCCAAGTATTCAATACTTTAGGTAACTCCAAGATGACCAACTTACATGGCTTCCAGCCAAAGCGAAGTCTTTAGGAACAGTTTAGTGCTCAACTTAGTGCAAGGTGCTACCCTATTTGTCTCACTTATTAATTTCTATCTCATAGCAAAAATAAACATCTCATTTTCATTGTTAGTTCTCAGCTCACTAAATAATAGTATGTAATTGCCAGACATTCGTGCTAGCCAACAGCATGGTATCATCACAGTGTCATAAAATATAAGTGCATGTACGTGTTGAATATTAAATGAGAGGTTTATTATTTCCTTAACCGTACCCATATCTGTAACTTAATGAGTCCACAATTTGGGCTGGGAAGATCTGATGATTGCCAGGAGCTATATGTAGCCCTGTACTTTAAGAAAGCACTCCCAAATTGTCGCCAAGCTTAAGCAATTATATTCATAATCAAAAAATACTAAATAACGGAGAGAAAAGTAGACAGTAATTGAAGCTAGATAAAATCTATTGACCTTTCTCAACAGTGTTCCTCAATTTATACATGTTCAAAACAATAAATAACTACCTGTCTTAGTTTACAATCACAGTTAATCATTAGCTATTCATGTTATCGATTTCCCTCGCAAATCAAATTCAATTTGAGCAACACGTTTAGCACCATCAAGGGGACATGATTTCTTTCGTAAACCTGAGCTCGAAATAACGAAAATAAAATAACTCTTACATCATGATGACGTTAATACAAAAAAGGATAAAAATAAATAATAATCACGAAATTTCCCCGAGTGACTCTACACTATGAACACTCTACTATACTTATTAAGTTACATGTTAATTATCAGTTAAATAAGTGTAGACCTTTGACTGTCATCTCTCTGCTGGCCACATTGATTGTTGCATGTACACAGGATAATGTAGCTTTTTATGTGTAGGAATTTTTAAGTGTACAAAAAATAGTAAGCAAATCCATTCAGGTTCCATAGATTCCTTTATTGGTAAAATTAACAAGAGCAATTGATGTACAGAAACCATTAAGGTTAAGCAACAATAGGGAACACCAAATTACACAACATAAATTAGAGTTGCTGAGAAAACTCCATGAACCATAATGATCTTTGTAGAACTTGTGATTGTTGAAGGATATCAATTAGTTCTTGGTTTTCACAGTTCAGCTTCAGGTTTTGACCCTGTCTTTTACTGCCACTGATTGAAATGGAAGTTTTGTTAACTTAAAACAATACAATCAAGTTGTAGATAATAAGTAAATATATTGAAAATATCAAGAATTCAGAGATTCAGAAATTAACATGGAATTGCCCTAGCAATGAAGAGTAAAAATCATAAAAGTAAAGCTAACTCTCTTGTCAATCTTGAGTGAGTGCAGATTCTACACTAGCCATTATTGTGGTTTCATCCCTGAAATCATTAAAAATATTTTTCTTTGTAAAACTAGATTTATCTAAATAATATTTGTGACTAATGAAATTATTCTGTTAAACTTTTTGATAAATAGTTGAAGCCAAGATGAGTTTAGTTCAGCCCTGACTGAAAATTTGAATATGAAAGCTACCTGTTTGCTAAAACCACATTAAAACAAATTGGTTCTGTTGGAAATATAAAATGATTAAACCTGATTTGTGAACTTGGAAGAAAAGCCAACACTTGTGACACAAGCAAGGGAAAAAATTAGTAGGGATGGGATCTAGATAGTCAATTGAATATTCCAGATACCAGATAATTCTGGGTAATTTGACTGCTGGATACTAGATAATTTACTAGATACCAGATAATATATGGCTTAATTACTATTAAGGAAACCAGAAATATGACTTTAAAGAAACTAAGTATAACCATATTTCTATGACAAAACTTTAAAGATTTTAGTTAAATATGTTCTAAAATATTAATATCCAATTTTCAAAAGCATCCATTTAAGCAATATGAAAAATTTTTCTATTACTGAGAACAAGATATAAAACAAATACAAAAAATTTCATAATAATATGTCAATTTTTTAAAGCAACTACTTCAATAATTCACTATATTATAATAACAGCACATAAATTTTCATAGACTAACAGTTTTCTCAACATAGAAATACATCTTTAAACTGCAACTGATGGATGTTGCTTGAAATTTTGTAACTTGGAATACATTTCTGCTTAAATGTATATCCCCTTTCCTTCCATTATAGNCCATCAAGGGGACATGATTTCTTTCGTAAACCTGAGCTCGAAATAACAAAATAAAATAACTCTTACATCATGATGACGTTAATACAAAAAAGGATAAAGATAAATAATAATCACGAAATTTCCCTGAGTGACTCTTCATGCCCCCCTTTGCTCAAATTAATTTGGCGGCAACAGGTGGAGAGTAGGACCTGAAACTAGACGTTGAGTGGCCATCACCATTTCCATCACTAGTTCACCCTCCCATTCTTCTAATTCAGCATACTGTGGCTTGCGTGATAATTGCATTAAGACCTCTCTCTGTGTTACAACTTCATCTTTCAGCTTGAAATAGTGGATTGTAGGCAACTGGTTGCTGATGGGACAATTCTTCCTTAAGTTGCTTAAGTGACGAGTAAAGGTGTCATGAAATCTTTCATAGAGGCGGAATTCTTTCATAGCAATCATTAATGTCATTAAGGCGTCTGTGTCGAATGTATGGGCATCCTCAGATCAGATCTGGGTGTCGGGATAGAAATGTTTGAACACATCTTGCAATGACCCCATACGGGTCACATGATCCATGAATAAAGAGCAAAACTCCTGTACCTGACTTAGTGTCATCTCATCGAGATCAGAAACATCAGCGTGAAGCATCGTGATTATTTCAATCTGTTTCGTCACATCGTAATATCTTGTGGTTGTTTCTACATTATTGATCCACATAAGGTCTCCAGCA
>CABFPE010000182.1:25693-39225 GCA_900660155.1 Hofstenia miamia
TGTTTTTGTTATTATGAACTGATGCAATAAACAAAGTGGTGCAACCTTGCTGCTGGAATAGCTTATTATGAGGCCTTGCATGTAATAACCCTACATACATAAAAATATATAATAGCCCTTGATACATGTAAACAATCAATGCTGTCAGTGGAAAGTGGTAACTAGAAGTCGGCCAGAGGTCTACCATGAAAAACAGAGGTCTACCATGAAAAACATTGAGCAACATGTACTGACTATTAAATAAACTATGTGTAATAGAAGATAAAAATATAATCGAAATAATCATCTAAATGTA
Organism: Hofstenia miamia; assembly: GCA_900660155.1. Lineage (NCBI taxonomy): Eukaryota > Metazoa > Xenacoelomorpha > Acoela > Hofsteniidae > Hofstenia > Hofstenia miamia. Next base: position 25,989 of record CABFPE010000182.1, read on the forward strand.
AACACTGTTGAATCATCAATTGTCATGTAGCATAATGAATGTGTTAAATAACTTGAGTTCATTGATAAAATAATTGACATGTAAAACCTACAGGCTGCAATAACAATATCAGACAAGCAATGACGATTAGGAAAGCTATAATGGTAAAAAAAACTCCTATACCTATCCATAACCTAAGAGCACACCAGGTAACTACAGCTGTCGCCCTCCCTGCTGTGGAATAGCTATTAGGAGGCTGCTCCAGCATACCTTTAACCGGATGTGGGAACCACCATACAATTACCCTAGCTTGTAGAGGTTTAGCTTTCCATCAGAATATATAAAATAACCTGACAAGAGAAAATAAATCCAAAGTAGATTTGCTCGTCATTAATTACATCATGTTCAGTATATTTATGGCACTTAGTAATAAACAACTAAATACTCAACTAGTACCTGTTAATTGTTCTTGTTTACAGTTTTTCCCTCGCTTACTATTTCTGCTAAGATTATGCAACATCATTTGACTACATTGTTTGACCATTTTTGTTTTGTCAAATTACTGTTGAGCATAATTTTAAATATAATTGCACAAAACATTTACAAAGTGAAAATAATCAATCCTATCATGTTTTACATTTTAATCATTATAATCAATATTAATAATTTTAGTCTTTGTTTCCTTCATCCTTTTCTCTCATCTTGACCACTCATGATAGTTTGATGGATTATGTCACAGTAGCCACATTTGATGAATCTCCCTGTGAAAGTCAGCAACCCATCCTGAATAACAAACTAAAATAAAAGCAAAATCACTATCTAAGAATAAAATTTATTAATTCAATTATTGTAACTTTGCTATCAATAAGGTTATTTTGGCTATATTTTTAAAAAAAAATTATCTCTAATTCATGACCTGACCTGTCAGAAACCCCGCCCATGCATGCAACATAACATCAAAATACTGTATGGTCTTGGTAAAATTTTAGTTTAAATTTTAAGGAAAGTTGAAATTCCCATCAACCAATCCTGACAGCTTGTTGAACCCCTTTAGTGATAATGCTTGCTACAGGCCTACACTAAGAACTAGCATTACATATAAGTATCAAAATATATGCACTGACCAGTTCTATCTGAACCTTTTTTTCATTTTCAGATTTATCAAAACTGTATTCTCTACAATGTGCCTGGCCCAAACACATTAGCACTGTTCCAATGCATATGAGTAATGTAGCTTTGGAAGGTCACAGGGGTATTGCAGAGCCTAAAAGCCATGTATTTCCACTCAAAGAGGCTGTATAAAGTGATGAAGGCAGTCTTTGGGATGTTGGCAGGCTCATGGGCACCTGCCAATATGCCTTACAAAGATTGAGGCAAGTAAACAATTGGTATCAACTGGCGTCATATAAAAGATCTTCATTACATGGAAGAGGATATGTGTCTTTCACAGTTACATTGTTCAATTTTCAAAAGTCCACACAAAGGCAGTACTTATTGCCCTGCTTGATGGAAATTGTGGGCAGTGCATATGGGCTGTTGCTTCCTTGTATTATGCCAATCTCTATCAGATCACTTAAGATTCTTTCATACTCTTCCTGGAGGTTTTCTGGCACTCTCCTAATGGGCAGGCAGATGGGGTGATCATGCTTAGTTACAATGGCACTTTGTTTGCCAATGGCCTGACCAATGCTAATTGAGCTGTAGTTAAACACTTTGTGATGTTGCTGAAGTAAAGGAGAGAGTGATTCATGTTCTTGATAACTGAGGTGAGGATGTGTCCTCTCATTGATGGGAGGAATCCAGAAGGTGTCACTTGGTTCCACAAGATCATGGATTGTCATTAAGATTTGCAAACAAGCAGCAGCTTTCAACTCTAACCAGACTGGAGTTGTGATGATCATTAACTTGGTAGGGTCTATCTTGAACAGCAAGGTAAAGCTATTCAATACAGTGATGTACATCTTGCCATTTGAGATGTGACAGAGATCCAGGGAGGAGTTAACTCCAGTGAAATGCTCCTCTTTATACCTGGATACCATAACATCAGCTATATACTGGGAGTTTGTTGATGCTACATGTTGCTCATGTTGAGGCTTGACAATTACTGGCTCAGAAAACTTAAGCAAGATTTCCTGTTCAGGAATGGTGGTAAGTTCCTGCCTGTGCTCACTTTCACAGATGGATATCATGTTGCTTCCATAATCAATAAGGCAGGAGTTCTGTTCAAGGAAGTCATTGCCCAAGATTACATTGTACAGCAGCAGCTGGTCACAAGTGTCAATGACAATCAAATCCACAGAGAACAATTCCTGACAAATACACAGTTCAAAGTTCAGTACATGACCCTTTAGAGATAGTGAATTCCCAGAAGCATCCAACAGGCATGTGGTGGATGGAAGTAATTTGTCCCTTGATAAACAAAGTTTGGAGCAACAAGTGTTGCTGATGATGGAGGCTGAGGCCCCAGTGTTGATAGTAACATTAACTAAAGTTCTATTTATATCCATAGGGATAACATTAATATGCAGTAGTGATGTAATAACCAGAACATAGTATGCACATTTTATAGGAGGCAGCAATACAGCTAGTTTGACGGATCAACAGAACTGACAGGCAGATCAGGAGAACACTCTTAAGTCTCAGGCTCATTGATGACAAAGCCATCATCATTGGCAACTAGGTGAATCACAGCATGGCATTGAGGCTTTGTGTGGCCCTTTTGACCACAACAGTAACAATGAGTTTGCTCAAGTTCTATCTTTGGCTTGGGACCAGTAATGTTTGATGAAGCAAGAGGTTTCTGAGTTGAGGAACCTGTTTTAAGTTCTCCTGCATCTTTTCAGATAATTAGCTTGAGGTCATCTTCAAGGTCACACTTTAATTTGAGGCAACTACAAATATTGGGTGGAAAGCCCCAACAGATGTATGAGAAAAGATCATATTTTGAGTATTCTGGTGTTAGTTTACTTAAGTGAAACAATCTTTCCACTTGCATGATGTAAGTACAGATGCTGTCAATTTTCTTAAATGAGAGATCACAAAGTAGCTTCTTATATTGATGTTTTATATGAGGAGCTTTGTAGTGGTCCTCAGAATAACTGATTAGAAGTTGATAATTTGTTTTGACGTCTTGATCTAGCATCACATATTGGTTATATGCAAGACCTTGTAAGTACATAGGAAACTGAGCAACAGCAGCATCTTGAGTGGCTTGATACTGCCTCATTGTTAGTTCAAAAAGGAAAAACTATTCCTTGAAGGACTGGGATATTTTGTTGATTTTTCCAGTGAATTTGGGAAGAACAGAATGTTGATTAAACAGATTGGCAGTTTCATTTCCAACAGTAGTCACAGGAAAAATCAATTGAGTGAAATGAAGCCCACTCATTGTTGCAGATACAGTATGACTATTTGGTAGCAGGGGTGAAGTTGAAATTAAGACTGGGAATGACACAAGTTTTGAGTAGTGCTGGAGGTGAAATGGTCGCACTTAGAACATATGGACTTGGAGTGGTGATAGTGGCCAAAGTAGAAACATGGGTAATAGCAGATTGTGTAAAGGTGGGTCCTCCAGTCATAAATGAGGTGGCTGGAGTAACAAATTGTGGCTTCAATGGAGTAGTGGTAGATACAACAGGAGCACTAGGGAGGTGTGCCATAATCATTTGTGAAACATGATCAGAAAGGTGTTCAGAGAAAGCATCCAAAACTTCTTTTAGGACATCATGAGTAACACATTCAGAATGTCTAGACAAGGAGGGCACAGAACAAGGAATGTTTTGCAGCAGCAGAAATGCAGGCAGGGTAGTCTCCAAGCTACTGAGTTGAATTTCCAATGCAGTGATCAAATTGATCAGGCACTTCTCTCTCTGATAGGCTTTGGTAGCTTGCTGTTGTAGCTCAATCTGTAATGAGTTAATGCATTGTTTGTAGGCAAGATGTCAATTGGTTTACTGTGAGAGTGATGCTCTAAGTTGTTCAATCTTTGTTGGTTGAGGCTCTGGGGAAGATGGTGACAGATGGCAAACACAAAAAGGATCCAGAGGCAACATATGAAAAGTTGTGGGCAGTGACTGAGTAGCATGAGTAGGAGAAGATAAATCAAATAACAAATTAATTCCATTGGGGGAAACCCTGAGTGGGAGTCCCATTACAAGAAAAACTAGGAAAATCCATCAAGAAAAACTATAAGAAAAATTCAGAAAGAACAATTCCAACAATTTGAGAGAAAACTCCAACTGAGTTCAGAGAAACAAAAGTAGTTCCAGTAAGCAGCAAAGTGTAGGGTACAGTAATAAATCCAAATTCTAGAAGAATTCTAGACAGCTTCAGAGCACAGAATTGCAGTGTATAAGTAACATAAGAGGTAAAGTTATGCATCAGTTGGTAGTGAAGTCAATTCATTGTTAGAGGAAACAACTATCCTAGCTGGCTCACACCAAAAAGAAAGATCAAAACCAAATACAATAAGAAAACAAGTGACAGTTCTGTACCATGTCACAATCACCAGGTGAAATCAGATTACCACCTTGGTAAATGCACAAGCTTCACAACTGGAGTACATATTCAGGCATTGATTCACCTGCACACTTCAACAGAATGGAGTAGAGAGTTCAACTGACACTCCAATTTGCTAAGAATCACGTCAGAGTCACCATGTAGAATCACAGGAGAGCTCTGGCTACTCCATCAGTACTGAGAAACTCAAAGGTGTAAATGCAGAGGCTACCATTCCAGAGAGTGACCCACATTCTAGTGAAAGAAAGAACATTGGTGGTTCACTGATTCAATAAAGAAAAACAGAAACTATCCACTGAGAATAGATTTCCAGCAGTAACCAATTCACACAGAATCATGCTGAAGCCATATCCATGAAGCAATCCTTACTCACCAAGGTGCTAAGTGTGTGTCTCAAATATTAATTTCTAGCTCAAATAAACAATTTAGCTCAGACTTCTGTTATCTAAGCTCATGTAAATAAATAATAAAACAAAAGGCATGTAATTACCATGCATTCATGTTTGCCAATGGCATATTATATTTGCAGTGTGTTGTTATTAAGTGTATGTACAAAAACAAAATGATTGAATTAAAAGATGTTATTCCCTACACATATATGTAGCCATAATCTAAAGCAACCATGATTTGGGCTGCCAACTGTTAAGGGGCTAGTTGTCACCCCAGACACTCATGGAGTAACTCCCAAATTGTTGCCAGATCTTAAGTAAGATTTATTATACAAAAATCCATAACAACCTGAAAGGGGTTAGCATATAAATAAATTAAAGAAGATCCAACACAATTGAAGTGAGACAAATTATATTGTGCAATCACTACAGTTCTCTCATGTATTTAAAACAATTTCATCAAATTATTACCTGTTATGTGTTTACAAAATGTTGCATGGAATTCCCTTGCAAATTAAATAAGCAATAACACATATGACTCAAATCAAGAGGACAAACAATAAAATGATCATAAAACTGATAGTAATAAATTGATAAATTGATAGCAACAATCATTTTGTCATGATGATGTAATCACTAAACTAAAGTGCCAAAATAATCAGAAATAATTAAAATAGGGGCCCAAGTGACTCTACAGTAGTTGTAACTTAAAGTGACCATGATTTGGGCTGCCATCTGTTAAGGAGCTAGTTTACACCCCAGACACAGCAGAGTAACTCTCAAATTGTTGCCAGATCTTAAGCAAAAATCCTTAAGTTTAAATCAATGATGAATCTAAAAGGGGTTAGCAAAGTTAATAAAATTCAAAAAGCAAATAATGTTGATGCAAGAATAAATGTTATTGTGTCTTCAATTCAAGTCTCTCATGTATTTATAACAATTGCTTGAATTTTTACCTGGTACATGTTTACAAAGTTTACATGAATTAAATGAGCAATAAATATCTGACTAATTTTGAGGGACAAATAATGAATTGATCAAAATACTGCACTCAAAAATAAAAGAAATTAATATCAATAAATTGATAGCAACAAATCAATACATCATCATGACATAACACTAAATTAGAGTCCCAGATAATCAAAAAAGTGAAAATAATAAAAATAGGGGCCTTGATTGACTCTACAGTATTTCTAGGATCTATTAGTTTTTATATTGATGTTTCCTTTGCTGGGAAATCTCAGCAGATCATGATCATCTGCTTGTGATTTTGCTTTACTTTTATCTGATCTAAGCTTTTGAGATTAATTGCAACACCTGTAATTTTTCAACATGATATTTGCAGGATATATTCCATGTATGCATCCTAGTGTGTATCTTTGAATAACCTTATATGGTTCTTCATTGATGCATGCTTTGAATTAAATATAATTCAACAATAAAAGGTAAGTTTTATCATATTTCATTAATAAATATTAATTATCCAAGAATTAAGAGGAACAATAAGAATATACAAAATCAAACACAATTGCATTGATTTTCTGATTCTAGCATTAAATTGGAGTCTGTATAATGAAGGTTTATACAAAATTCAGTCAGCAGTAATTGCAATATTGCTCCTGTATGCATATAGTTATTGTCATATTGATTTGGTGAGATTTGAACTCACCTCTTTAGTGCATGTGTACAGCTGTTTTTATCTTACACCATGAATCAGAAGATAGATCTCCAAAAAACCATTTTTAAATCCAACGTATATTATGAATAACTTAACAATATCTTGTTATAAGGTTAAATAGACACATATCAACAAACAAATAAATTGAATGTTAAAAATGTCAATAATCAGTTACAAAAACTGAAAAAATCCAAAAAGAACAAAATTTGTTTGATTTCAAATATGCACTACATTCTTCAAGTTATTCTTTACAAAAATTCTTGGGCATAGCAACTGTAACAAAATATATGTCCCAAACAAAAAATTCAATTTTGGCAGAACCTTAAAGAAACAATTATGATATATTGAGAGACAGAAATGATACATTGGAATACAAGTTAATAATTTCCTATTATGGCCAGATAGTTTTTCATTCAATTTCATTGCTTCCCAGGTATTTTTTAAATTATTTTTTATTCTGCCCAGCAATTTTTATTCAACTTTCAATGCTGCCCAGATATTTTCTAAATAATTTAAATGCTGCCCAGAGATTTTCAGTTAACTTTCAATGCTGCCCAGAGATTTTTAAATTATTTTTTATTCTGCCCAGCAATTTTTAGTTCACTTTCAATGCTGCTCACATATTTTCTAATTAATTTCAATGCTGCCCAGAGATTTTTATATTAAATTATGATCCTGTCCTGAGAATTGTATATTATTTTCAATGATGCCCAGAGATTTTAAAGTAGTTTTTGATGCTGCCCAGAGATCTGTATATTATTTTCAGTGATGCCCAGAGAATTTTGAATACTTTTAATGCTGACCAGAATTTTTTAATTACATTTCCAAGCTGCTGAGAATTTTTACTCCAATACTGGTTCAGGTGATATTTATTTTATATAAAGCATATTTATTCTGGTTAATTCCATTTATTACTATATAAAATCAGTAGCAATTGAATTTTAAAGAGAGATTTTGTTCTTGCTTTTAATGTGATTTGCTTGCTTATAACATTCTGCATTATATTAATATTTATTATATCATGTTTGTCAAATTACATATTCAGTGTCCAATATTTCAAAATGACATATTAATGACTAATTCTATGTAATAAATGCTGAAAAAACTAGAGCAATTGCTCTATTGAACAGGCTGGACTCTAACCACACATTAATAAGGAGTGTGCTATCATTGCTCCACTGTTCAATATATGTATGCTGCAATAAAATCAATCTACATTCAAATTAAAAAATCAGTGAATTTAAATCCCTTCAACTGCCTTTGCTTTTTGTGATATCATTTCCCACTAAATGGGGGAATGAGCTTACTTAAACTAAATGCTTGTGGCAGTATTTACTAAAAAAATTCTATTATTCTATAAAATCAAGTGTTAATATCTGCTGCATTGCTTAAAAAAGAAAAACACTGGTTAATGTAAAAAATTACTTCCAATGTTAATTTGAGTAAAGCTATTTTACAAAGAAACCTATAACTTCACTCTGGCATAAAAACTGTGCTCACCAATACTCAATTTCACCTAAATAACTAAAAAATTACTTGGATAAGATACATTTAATTTATTATATAGAAAATCAGTACAAGTTAATAATTGAACATATGAATTAATCTTAGGACCTTAAGCTAATGATGCCAAAATTAAAATAATGTTGTTTTTGCTGGAACTTATTCTAAATTTCAGTTAATTTTTTTGATAGTGCAGCAATTTAAGATTATCATTGTCATCACAACTTTTGTTCTTTAAAATAATTTATTAAAAATTTTTTGATAGTGTAATTCTTTAATTTATTAATTTAATGTATTAATATACATAAAATTATAAATGATGCTGCCTTCTTGTGCATTTTCATCCTTTTCATTTATTTTACATTTGCATGATTTGTTGCTAACTCCATTATTTTTCTTTATTTTTCTAATAAACAATGTAGGTGATATTGACATTTAATTTTCAAATATAAAACAGCATTTTTTCCATATACTGCTTATTAATATTACTATATAGAATTGCTAGCTATTCAGTTATTGAGAGAGATAATTTGTTCCCACTCTTAATGGAATTTGCTTGCTTTGACAGTTCTTCATTAAATTCTACTAATATTTGTTTTCAAAAAGAACTTTTTATTAAATAAAATCATTTACAAACTAAAAATTTAAGATGTAAACTAATATATAGTTAAATAATAGAATATAGTTTCCATATTTTAAGGATAATACAAAATAAAATATTGCCATTGTGATTCAGTGAGATTCAAACTCACAGGGTCTGTACAAATGTACAGCTGTGTTATTCTTACACCATGAATCAGAATGTAGATATTGTGTAACTGCAATGCCAATAAGATGTTTGTTTATTTTCACTGCTTTTCTATAGAAAAAACATTTCTCTGCAAGAAGATAAGCCTTTTTTGCTTTAATTAATTCTATTCCAAAATTATATAATTATAATTTGGCTATTTGACAGCGACTAGTCATTGTCAGCTGAAAGATCCTGACATGGTGACATCATCAGACAAGAAAGAGACAAAGAATTTCGGCAAAATTTAGCAAATATATTTTAATGGTTGTTTTATTTTTAAAGAATTTAAACTAAATTTAACATTTGTAGCTAAAAATATTTAAATTTAAATTTTAGTTAAAAACCCATATTGCAGTGGGCACTTTTTATCAACATACAAAATCTTAAAACTGACATAGGGAACATTGAGATCGACATAGCAAATCGTTAGACAATATGAACAAAAATTTAGCATGAATGAGGTATGAAGAATTATAACATTAGATGGGTCATTTAAAATTTTCTCATATGTAGATTAAAGTATTTATCTGAGTTTTTGTTATGAAATCAAGTATAATATTTTATTATTTAGTCTAGATTACAAATCAATAAACAGCTGCTAAAACTAAATTTTGAAGTCTCTTTTGATATAATTGATACGTATACCTCATTCATGCTAAATTTTTTGTTCATATTGTCATAACGATTTGCTATGTCGATCTCAACGTTCCCTATGTCCGTTTCATGATTACGTATGTTGATAAAAAGTGCCAAACCCATATTGCAATTGCAACCAATAGGTCATTGAACGATTTGCTTAAGTACCTTTTTATTCAAGGACATTAAATTTTTGAGCTTCTGTTTGTGTTTGTGAGTGCGTATGCGTCATCTGAAAATGTCGAAATGTTCCAATTGTGACATTTTTATTAAATCTATTAATGAAATTGAAATGGTTATGCTTGGGCTTATGGGTAGGGCAAAGGTTAAGTTTCAATAACAATCCAAATAGAAGTTTTTTCCGGTAAGGCTAACTAGAATTAATTTCTTGTACGTATAATAATTTTTTTTTGAAATTTTGGATTTCTAAAATTTTGACCTGAGTATTGTATTTCCCCGAAATAGTTTATGAAAATGTGAATTCTCGAAAAATTTTTCTAATTTTTGAAAATGTCGATATCCATGTTTAAAACTTAATGCTTATTTCTTAGTAAGTAAAAATAATCTGTTTTTGGGTTAGAGATAGGTTTCTGGTTAAGTTTAGGGTTCGTAGTGAATATCTGAGAAAGACTCTGCCCATAAGCATAAATAATGTATAAATATTTTCGTTTTAATAGTTTTTGCAGTGAAATTTGATATAGATTTTTGTATTTGCATCAGTAGTAATAATGGAGTGAACTATATAATTTCTTATTATGCTCAATATTTGTTTATTCAATTTTAAAAAGTATAACCGATTTAGCGCCAACCGGAAGTATCGCCCAAATTGACATTTACGAAGCGATTATTTGTGGAAAATTACACCACCCGTATACCACCATGATTTTAGCCTGACAATGAAAGATAGACTCCGATTAAACGCCATCATAAACAGCCAAGCAAATTTAGCATTGCTATATTTTCCAATATGAGCTGTTTGTGAATAATGTGCTGAAATGCATATTGCTGAAATTGCATTAAAAAGCCTAGTGTCATTTCAAAAAAAAAATTTCCAACATTTTCAACGGATTTTCTCCAAGCTTAATTGGAAATACTGATCCATGTACACATCTATAGTGAAACATGCTTGAATGTAGTTTCGTACTAAAGTGTATTTTTTTCCCAAGAAACATGAGGTATTTGACGAATTTCCTGTGCAGTTTAAGGTTAAAATAATAGTTGTTTTTTCTTAAATCTTATTGTTGAAGCAGTGGGCCGATACACTCTTGCCCGTATAAGCCTCTGCACGCGTCTTCAGGTGTTTGTCAATGTGGCCTTTGAAGCAGTTCAATGTGTCTGAGTCTCCTGCTACCTGTGTTAAGCTGTTCCATTCATTGACCTTGAATATAATTTCTGGATTTTCATTTTGTGACACCTTGAGATACTTCTACTGAACGTAAAAAATCATCTGACTTGACTCCTTTGCCTTTCACTGTTTTGAACACTTCCATAAAGTCCGCTCTCAATTGCCTTGTTTAGGAGTGGGAAAGTGTAATTATGTACATTGGGAATAGTGATACATGTATTAACTCCGATTTATATGTACGATAAGTGACGCTATTTCGTAGTTATACTGTGATTGTTTTTTTGTTATGCTTGTTTGGATTTATGCTAAACTTGTATTTGTATGCTTACATTGAAATCAATTAATTTTAATTTTGCTTCATATGGGAAAGGTTGTCTCAATATGGTGTAACGCAAAAGCGTTAAAATAAATTGGAGATGAGATTTGCAGTTTCTATTTATTTTAGGGAAATGAATGGAAACAACAATTCTATAGTATTGTCGCGCATCCGGATTCATTTTGAATCATATTGATTACAGCATTCTTTCTTGCCTCAAGTTGAGAAATTCTGCATTATTGAAAATTTCTACAAGCAAAGGCTAATGATTATGTCATGGTTGGTGATGTTTGTGTAACTCTTAACTTCTCATTTAATTTTGGGCATATATATATATATATATATATGTATTTATATAGATGAAACTGACCATGCTATTCATTATCATTTATTAAATGAAAATACTTTTAACAAATCATTTTTAGTGTTTTTAATATCTTAAAAATGAAATAAGTAATAAATGTGATCATCATACATTGGTAAAATGATTTTTATTCACAATTTTACCATATGACACTCAATAATTAACCACTTAATATGATATATACATTCATAGCATGGCAACACCTACTGCAAAAGAGTGTACAGAATCACAACAAAATTAAGTACATTATTTTAAGTATATATATATATATATATATATATATATATATATATATATTGGGGCTATTCTTAAAATAGGTTTTTAGTAATTTATAAAATATGCTTAAAGAATACCAAATAAAAATACTAAATGTAAAAAACCTCATGCCCTCTTTACATTGGGATATTATTAAATCAATGCTGGCCTATTTTTTAGACAAAAATGAATTCCAGTTTTAAATGTAATGTTGTGAAACTGCAGCAAATTTAGTATTTATTTAAAGTGTATTAGTGCTTTGATGCTGACTTTGCTATATCTTCCATGAGCATAATAACCTTGTGAGCTGCTTGATATTACCTAGAAACCTCAATATACCAACAGGTTTTAAGCTACAATAAATACTATTGGCAATTAATCATAAAACTTCCTGAAGATAAGAGAAATTATCTGATAATAGAAAATTATTCATTCTTGAATATCTCAAATTTTCCAAATTTATTTCAAATCCTTCTAAGAATATTAATTAATTGACACATTTCCCTTGAAAAATTGTGTCCATTCTGAGAGAAATGTGGAAGATTTGAGATTTTATAGAATGAAAAAAAGCACCAACCAAAAATTATAGTATTAAGAGTAACAGAAAAATCAGTGTTTACCTTGAATCTTAGCTTTTTTCTATTTGCAAATTTTGCTGGAAAGTTGTTTGGTGAGGTACATGATTCTCCAGTTCCTTGAAGCTAGATAAGATCATTTATGAAATCCATGTATATATTTTGCATAGGATGTTTTCAAGTGTCTTTATAATATCATTTTATCAATTGCTCTGAATCATTTTAGGTAAATACATGCATTTACATATATATATATATATATATATATGTATATATATATAAATATATTAAATATCATCATTCAATGACAACACTGGTGCATTTGGCATTCTCTACTACCAATGTAACCAGTCACTATTAGAATCAATATTAGATGACTACACATTATAATTTATATTTTACAACTGGCAGTAATAATACAAATATTAGATAGATAGAGCTAATTACAATAAATTGATATATGAATATTGATTCAAAGCTAAACTTACCAAAGCTACAGGTTAATAATCAACTCCTCCTGCTATAGTTCCTTTTCTAATAAAAGTCAAAGTAAAAGTAAACAGGAGATCATGGCATGGAAGAGTGGCCACACTTGGCCAACCTGATCCAGATAACTTTGTGAAAGAGAAATTTAAGACTAGAGCTCTAATTAGGCAATGAATAAAGAATCCCTAACTCTTGGGTGCAGTGAATGAAACCTATGGGCTAAGTTAAGAACCTAAACTCAGTGCAATCCTCATCTTGTTCCAAATAATCAATTCTAATAGCAAATGAAATGCAGTTCAACAAAAACTCCTACACGGTGTGCCTGAAAAAAATTTAGTGTCATAACAGGACCCATCTTAGATTTCAATTGGATATAATTATATGGGTGTCTAGAAGTTAATTA
>CABFPE010000182.1:50094-62978 GCA_900660155.1 Hofstenia miamia
ATATATATATATATATATATATATATATTATATGGGCGGTAATTACTATGGGTTTTATACTGAGCGCCCGCGAGCTGTTCAGCCGGTTAGTGTTAAAAAATCACAAATTGAATGTGCGTGATATATTTAGGGTACATTTAATATCGGCACGCCAAGGGGAGCAATTCTAAAAAATATCTAAAAATGAAAAATATTGTAGAAAAAATGGATTTATTGCCATTTTAACAATTACAAATGCGTTTTTGTTCTAATTTTTACATTTTTAAAAAACTTGGGCGTTTTGCAATACCTGATATTATTTTCAGGTTGATATTGGTCCGCTTCCGACCATTTCAAAAATGCCAATTTCAGCCGGAATATGTCCGATTTTGGCCAGTTTTTTTATCAGTGTCAGTAAACTACATGCTTAAGCCATTTCTGATATCACAATTTAAATAAAACATGCTTGTCCAGTCTTGTTACTAAATAATACGTAGCGCCTCCCATGTACTTAGCTTCCCAATGTATCAGACAACCTGTACCAGAGCCCCCGTTATGCTTGGTGATTTATACTTGGTGCCCGTATAAATATATATAAACAAGTGAATATTTCACTTTTATATATTAAATTCACTTCTAATTGATATTGTTTAGCAAAGTTGGCATTCTAGGGGCAGGATTAATGGGTGCTGGAATTGCCCAAGTCAGTATTGCTAATAAAATGGATGTCATTCTTAAAGATATGGCCTCTGATGGATTAGCGCGCGGTTTGGATCAGGTGTACAAAGGTGTCGACCTCAGTGCTAAGAAGCGCAAGATCTCTACGTGAGTATTGTTCTGTTGAAGTTCACTTCTAGAATAAATTTAGGTTTCAACGTGATGTATTAATGAGTAATCTTCAAGGTAGTCTATCTTATGAAGGGTTTGAAAATCTCGATATCGTAATTGAAGCGGTATTCGAGGATATTAAAGTAAAGCACAAAGTCGTTGAAGAGACGGAAAAGCACATTTCCGAAAAGTGTATCTTCGCTTCAAATACCTCCGCCTTGCCTATCGCTGATATTGCTAAGGCCAGCAAACGTCCAGAAAAGGTTTATTTTTTGCAGTTTTTAATTCAATTATCGTGTGTAACGTTTAAATGTCTGTTTTACTTAAATTTACTTTAATTTAAATTTTTTTTGTGAGGTAGTCTACTCATCGTAACCCGGGGATTCCAATTAAAATATAAGAATAGTTTAATTAGCACATTGAATTTGCAAGCATGTATAATATTTAGGGCACCTGTTTAAAGTTTCCGACGAATTGGATCTTTGTATTTCTATTGCCAGTAACGCAGTATTTTTAAATGTACTTTTTTCATTAGTTTTCTAACTGTAACATTTTTTAATGTCTTCTTAAAAATTTGCTTCATGACGATTTTAAATTAAGATGCTAAATTGGATGTAAATTTAATTGTGATTTTTCATGCGATAATCAATTAAATATTAATACCAAATAGAAGAAGGGAATTATATTGTTCGCTGCGTTGCACACTTCAAATGTTATTTAAAATTTTTAGAATTTCATTTTAATTTATACCCAGTTACAGAGGAATATACTCTGTGGTATAAATCGACTAATATATTCGATTAGGTGATTGGTATGCACTATTTTTCACCGGTTGACAAAATGGAACTTTTGGAAATTGTAATTACTGATAAAACATCAAAAGACACAATTGCTGCATCAGTTGACGTTGGTCTTAGACAGGGTAAATCCGTAATTGTAGTCAAGGTAATTTTTCATTTAATGTAGTCTTTTTAATGGGACTGTTTTCACTTGCTATATAAATTTCAAAAAACAGTAACTACGAAATTTTTTACTTTAACCTCTTTTTTGAGGTACTATTAGAAACGTTGGAAGGCTAGACTTGGATCGTATTTACGAAGCCTAAACAAAAATAATGTTATTATAATTAATCCATGCTTTTCCAAATTTTGATTTTTGCAAAGTGCCTATGTTATTGTGGAAATGCTTTACTTTCTGGCTAGTTTTAAATTGTGTGAGTCTAACATCAAATATTTTTGTTGGAATTATACTTAGAAAATGTAAAATTAGTGGAAACTTGGAGATTTCAAAAGATTTTTACCAATGCACAATGTGTTCATTAATACGAAATTGTTATTAGGACGCACCTGGATTTTACACTACCAGAATTCTAAGTCCTGTGCTTTACGAAGCCTTGCGTCTTTTGCAAGAAGGGGTTCACCCCAAAGAGTTGGACTCTGCTTCAAAGAAAATGGGTTTGCCAATTGGAATTGCTACACTTATTGATGAAGTGGGTATTGATGTCGGATATCATATCGCAGTATACTTGGGTAGGCTGTTTATTCTTGATCTTTTCGTCATTTAATTTTAGGAGGAATATTCAAAGATCGTTTTGGAAGCGAAAGCAACCCATCAGTACTTCAAGAACTCGTTGCTAAAAATATGTGCGGACGTAAAACCGGTGCTGGCATTTTCATGTATCCCAAAGGTTCGAAGGGAGGTAGTCGTGAGGTAAATGAAGAGGCCATGAATATCTTTAAGAAATACGCTCTTACACCAAAAGGACCGTGAGTTCTGAATTTCTGCTACATTCCAAATAATATATATATATATTCTAAGCTCGGCTCGTTTAAATTTTGAGTAAGTTTGGCTTGGCTCGCCACATAAAATCTTTCAGTGAGGCTCGTTTCAGCTCGATATTTTTTTCAAAAATATTGTGCTCAGAATTTTTTCCATTGCTCATCCTATTATTTAATAAACATTTCTAAAATTAGATTATAAGTAAGGAATATTGAATGAAAAAATCAGAAAACTCTGCATAATCAAATTTGGGCAGCACTATAAATTTTGTTTGCTTAAAAACGGCTTGTTTTGGACTCGTTTTGTATCCAATTCTCTGCTTTTACAAATCTGAAATAAAGACTAGTGTTCATAGCCAAAAATTGAAGAATAAATTCGCTTTATTCTGAGTGCATTTAAATTAATAGAACCCAAAATAAAAAAATGCAGTTAAGAAGACGCTATACACTATTATATTGCGGATCACAAATTTCATATTATTTGCCTCAGTGATCACTGTATGTATATCATAAGGTGGTTTTCCAGCTTGCGATGAAGAAAATTTGTAGTATAGTAGAAATTGATATACCTAGTCTAAATATATATTTATTTTATGAAGGGCAGCCAAAATGCATAATTTTTCAGATAAATATCATTCCCATTTTATGATAGAAAATCGTACCTAATTCCCATTTTATACCTCAAAATACGATTTCCATACTACGAAATGGGAGATATTTATATGCATAGATAGATTATATTTGTTGTCTCAACGAATTTTAGTTTGAGTGTTGATGAAATGAAGTCCAGACTAATGTCTCGTTTTGTGAACGAAGCCATTTTCTGTCTCCAAGAAGGAATTCTCAGTTCCCCAGCTGATGGTGATATTGGAGCAGTGTTTGGATTAGGATTCCCTCCATTCACTGGGGGTAAGATTTCATTTACGTTACTCTAATGTCCATTTACTCCTTTTTTATTTCGATTAAAATTTGTGCATTTTCTAGGTGGAGTTTTAGCTAAAAACTATTCACTCGTCTTTAAGAATAGTTAACATAAACCAATGTATACATTCGTACCATTGTCCTTCGTCAATACATTTAAAGCACATACCAGTGTATGCAGCTTCTTTATGGAGTTATATTTCATCAAACCATTAAATGCAATCAGTTCTGTTTGAAAACTGTGCGTCAAGCAAGGCAGATTCGTCATACTTCCGAATTAAAAAAATTTCGCTTTCTTCAGAATTACTGACGTTCGCTAAATATTGACAAAAGGTAGTAACTTCGAAAAGGAACTGGACAACCATTTATATACAATTTGGTACACATATCGGAGAATATTATAACAGTCTCTTGCATATTGGGAATAGGGTGTGTCAAATTGAAGATGTGACGTATTCTTTAGTTCGAGCAGTGAAGAAATCTTATCCAATTATTTAAAGATCAGAAGTTCGTCTGGTATTGTAGAAAGATCTCGAGGTGACTTTCTTGATGTCGAAAGCTAAATACATTTGGTGAAAATTTATTTACATATACCGATGTATGAGTCATCAAATATCAAATATAATTGGTTATAAAAAAGTCATTGTTTGCAATTGAAAAAATAACAACCGCACAAGTGACCCAATATCTTCCATATCATTATGCTTATTGCGGCTTTCACTGTTCATGTGAAAAAAATCGTCGGTACACTGTTTTCACGTAGCTTTTGTGTATTAAAAACAGTCGTGAAAATGACATAGAGTCAAATTCTTTTTTATGGTATAATCCGTTCAAAACATTCTTTTTAGCCATACTGTGCACTTAGATTAGTATCTGATGGGAATGAATGGAAGGAAACATGACATTCGACAACGTTTGTGGGCTTGCTCCTTTTTAACCAGATCGATAATAAACAGTACAACACTTCTTTTCCATTTGAGTTTTTACAGGCCACTACTTAATGAAACGTAAAGCAATATAGAGATGAATTCAATGACAGTTTTATGTAAATATACGCAGTCGCTATTGATGCTATAATACCGATTTTTGCAAGTTGGCGTCCCTGGCAATGACAACGATACATTAAGCGGAATTAGAATCTGGCCCCATTATATTAGTCTTTCTGATATTGCCCAGGCCCTCATTACAGCGAGCCATGTATCAGGATTGTTATTCAAAGTTAAGTTTGAACAGTTCCTTCAATTGGTTTTGTCATCAAATGTTGTTGAAACCATGGCAACTATCTCGAATTCATATATTCATTTTCATTTGCAAAAAAACTTTGCAGCGTTTCTTCTCATATAGAAAGCTAGGCCATCATTAATTTAGGCTTTCTGATTGCTTGATACATAATAGAATATGTAATCAATTATAATAAATAGAAAACAAAAAGTGTTTTTTTGTATGTCTCTTTAGCACGTGATTTTTCAAGTGATTTAAGAATGCCATCCTAGTGAAATTGTTTCAATATTTTTTTTCAAACATTATCAATTTCATCAGTATTAGAATATTAACTTTCTCATCAAATTAATCATTGATTTAATTTAAAAATAAATTTCCCTGGATTATTGATATTTGCTTCAAACACCAACAACATGGAATTGTTTACAATAAAATTATGTTTAGAAAGTCGAGTTGCTAGTGAAAAGAAAGTAACCACAGAAAAAATTACAAAAATATTAGCGCAAATTCCAAGTCATTTTATTATAGATTTCATCATTTAGTTATGCACAATAGGGTGGAGTGGAAAAAAGTTTTTTTATTTTAAAAAAAAATGGATCTAAAAAACTGTCTCTACTTCTAAAACCATACTTTTTCATGTTTTTATGTAGTTATTTTAACTGTGCTGGTTACCCCTAATTTACTTACAAAGAGGCAAAATGGCAAAATCCTCAAAATATCATCCAATTTTATAGTTATAGCCTCATGCTGTACATCATTTTGTAGATCTTCATAAAACGAAAACAAAACTAAACTTTCCTAGTTTTTCTTTTTCAACATAACTGCATACATTCTGTAGTAAACAATATTTTTTAGTTATTTTTTGTGGATGTTTCCTGAACTGTTTTCTGTGTTACTGGTGAATGTGTTATTTGCTATTAATAATTTTAGGACCTTTCAAATATGTGGATACTGTTGGAGCTGATCAGGTACTTTCCACCCTCTTACGACTTCAAGATGTTTATGGCAAATCATTTACACCAAGTCCGCTTCTCGTTGATCATGCGAAGGACACCAACAAAAAATTTTACAAGAGATAAATTAGCCGTTTAAATTATAGTTTTATTATTGTTATTTTGATAACACTTAAAAATTGATAAATAATAATACATAACGAAAATGGAACTACCTTATAGTCAGAATGATGGGATTTCGATATCAACACCTTCTGTGAGTATTTGTAAAGTTGTGGTGCATGTGCACATCTTTTGGTCATCTAATGCTTAATTATCATTATATACCAACACTTTATATTAGGGCCCTGCGAGTCGGGTAAACTCAGGTTCGAGTCGAGTCGAGTCGAATCAGAGAGTCAACTCGCGAGTCGAGTCGAATCTCGAGTCGAGCAGTCCCAAGTAGCTGACAGGCGAGTCAGATTGAATCAAATAAAATAATATAGAATTTTTTACGTCCGGAATTATTATTGTTTTCGCGCCGCGCACAGTGTTGCAACCATTATTAGATAACAACAAAATATAAAAATACAAATCAAAATATAAAGCTTGAATTCCGTTTTGCAAATATAAGTTTCTCGGCACTGGCGCCAGAGAGAGAATGACGGAGGTCATTGATCACAAATGTGGCAACAGAGTTCGTTCTCTCGCTGCTAGTATTCGTCGCCTGGGTAGCAAACAGCCCTCGACACTTCTTTAAATTCGGGAAACTGCTTGTCTCAGCCCAGTACATCAGTGGCTGAACGGACTCTGGCTGAAGAGGTTGTTGGGAGAACATCTCCAGCTCGCTGATTAGAGCCGCTCTCTTGTCGTTGGACGTTGGCTTGCTTGCAGAAATATGCTGGCTGGCTGCAGAGAGACACGCACGCGCCAGTAGTGATGATTTTGCTGGCGGTGGCGGTTGCTGGATTGATGAAACAGCAGGGGGGTCTTTCTCCACTGGGAGATCGAGATGTTCCTCAAGGACTTCGACGATTTCAGGCAGAAGATCGTCTGGAATCAAACTTGTCTTAAAGCGTGGATCAAGTGCAACGGCGGCACATAGGAATGGGTCGCGAAAGTTGATACGCTTCTTCAGCTGCTGAACCAGACAATCCCTAGAAAACAGGTATTATTATATTTATCGTTGTTAACTCTCTCTCTCTCTCTGTATATATATATATATATATATATATATTTACCAGAAAAGGAGTCCTACAAAAAATACCTCCAGCACAGAAAAAAATTTGTTTGCACATAAAAATTTGCAATAATGAACAGAAAAATTACCGAAAGGTCTTCACACCAGATGCTGCAGCGTCTTCCACCTCACGTAGCATCACCATCATTGTAGGGAGCGCGATACTGACGGTTGGTACATTCTCCTGTGAGAGAGCTTCTGTGGCGTCTGCGATAGGTCGAAGTATGGCGACAGCAGGTTCAAGCAGTCTCATCTGTGTGTCAGCAATCATTGGTGGAGGAGCACGGGCAGCCGACGATTGACTCTCTGCCAGGGCCAGTTGCACTGCCATCTGATTCACTAGAAGCCATTCCAGTAGCGCGAGTGTTGAGTTCCATCGGGTCTTTACGTCGACCGGCGGGCGAGAGGGAGCCAAGTCATTCTGAGTCTGATACTTCCGCAGAAGTCGGTCTCCTATAGATGAACAGTGGAAGAATGTTGCCATTCGGTGCGCCGACTTCAGCAGGTTCTTTAGCATCATCTGCTCATCCATGGCGACGTTGACAGCCAACTGGAGGATGTGACCAAAGCAGGGTTGCCAACGTATTCCCAGCTTCTTGGAGACGCAGCAGGGCATCGTAGCAGTAGTGTCAGTAGTAGCCGCAATGCACTTCTCAACATCCAAGTTGTAGCTGGCTAGGCACTGGCGTACAAGAACTGCAGTGTCCTCGGCACCATGACTCGCGTTGTTGGGATGTTCCGTGAAAGCAAACGCGTCGAGCAGATTTGTGGAGAGCTGGCTGCCATTGTTAGACAGGTAGTGGACGACAACAACAAGAAAGTTCTCTCCATTCTTTGCCTTATAGTCGTCAAAGGTTAGCGCGTAAGAGGGGCTGGAACGGCGATCAACAGCAGCTCTCAGTCGAGTCCTCGCCTCCATGCTCCAGCTGTCCAGGCGGCGCGAGAGTGTTGTCGGATGTGGCGGTGCGTATGTGGTATTCGTAAGTTCTGACACCAACTTCCTGAAGCCGTCCCCGGCGGCCAGCTCAAAAGCTCGTCCATCCCGCGCGATAAACTCCAAAACCGCTTGATCGAAACTAAACAGAAGCACAAATAAGTCCGTTTTCTGCATCTAGAACCTTAATGGATTAAGGAATTTAGTGAACTACGCTATGTGGGTGGATGGAGGGCGTTAGTTATAACTTTTCTATAGAATTGTGTCAATTGTGATGAATAAAAAAATTATATTCAAATTGATGCAAGCAAAAATAATACATGTACGAATTACCACAGCATTAATATTAATAAAATAGTTGATTTTTGACTTGAAATTGAATATGGCTGTAAGTTTCTGTTTGATACATGTTAGGGTTGGAACTGGGACTTACCGTTTTTTGTCGACGTCTGTACAGGGCTTCTTGAAATGGCGCGTTATACCTCCGTCTTCCTCCACATCAGGGGCCTTACGCTTCTGAGGATGAATCGCCGCAGGGGACTTGACTGTGGCCGTGTTCTTCTGTCGTCTTTGGGCGTCAAGATCTGAGTAGATCCGTGGGTGTGCACGTCGGAGGTGGGTCCAAAGCTGCGTCGTTGATGATGTCTTTTGTTGCTTCAAAGACGTCTTGCAAGTGTTGCAAATATGGTGGCCGTGATTCAACGAAAATGCAGTGTGAATTAGCGACATAATGAAATGGATTACTCGAATTTTCCCGCGATTTTTGTTTTCCGAAAAATTTGCCGCGAAATCAACAAATCAGATAGCACCCTACGCATTTTAAAAACGCTCTAAGCATCTCAATAAATTGCATGTTCCTTTTTTGGTTAAAACTGTTTTTACCCGATTCGCGCCTCTAGTTGACGTGACTCGACTCGAGAGACTCGAAAATTCGAGGCCTCGCAGGGCCCTACTTTATATGTCTAACTATAAAAATGAGGGGCATTTCAGTGATTTTCTTGTTAGCTTTTATTGATTTCTGGCTTGAAGAAATTACTGCTGAGGCAATCAAAGGAAACTATTGAGCATTGCCTTAAAAGTTCATATAGGAATGGTCAATAATACAAGTTTCCTCAGAACCAACAAGATTTATAAAGGAAAATTCAATAAATAGTTCTTCATCCATTAGAATAAGAGAATAGATAAATAGTTCAACTGTAAACAAATATTCTGTAATTGAATTAACGCTAACCTACCTACTACATTAGAAACAAAACTTTGGAATTTATGAAATTAATTTTTTGCCTAAATAGAAGATTGAATTTAGAAATCGAAAATTGTATTATGGATTTACCAAAAATCCTTAAGTGCCCTTTATAGTTGTACACAAACATCTAATTGTATTTTGATTCTGATGTCAGTAGATGATGTCTATTAGTTTGAAAACCACGAGGCCAAAATATGACCTAAATCTGATTTTTTCAAAATATCAAGGCACTTAGCTTTTCAGCACACTTTTCTTTGGTGATCAAATAACTAATAAATTGATTCAAAATTCTTGATTTTATATATGAATTTAAAAAAGAAACGCATCATTTATTTAACATGCTTCGGCCTGACGCTGCCATTGTCAAAAGGTTTCCCGCTATAAAATTTACAAAAAATTCTTCAAATTACAATTTTTATATATTATTTTCGGTAAATTTAGTTTGTACTTATATTCATCTTTTTTGTTTAAGCTTGGTTCCTTTAATTCTATTTAAATTGATTCAATGATGTTTAGTTGAAAATTGTCAATTGCCTTGGATAAAATTTTATTTGTAAATTTCATATCACATTTCTTTAAATGATTGGAGATTGTCGATTAATTTTATTGTTCTTTAATTCTTGATTGTAAATATCTTGAAGTCTTTCCAATGCATTCTGCACCAAAGCAGCAAGTAATTTCATATACCACTTTGGAAAGGTTTTCAATCTTGGTTTCTGTTTTTCGTCCTATTAGATGTCTGTTTATTCTTCGAGCCTCCATCTTGTCGCACAATTCAATTCCTCAAAGCTATGCCGACAAATAACAGAGTCTTTGAAAGTTTTGCACCTCGATTTTGCCGCCTTTCGCTAGCAACCTGCCGCACCACCCGCTTGCTCGCCCGTCCAGGGTATATAAATCATACGCTGCTGCACTTAATAACAATGCACCGCCTTACTAATTCATTCACCGCAAATTGCTCTAACTCTGAAGTCACCGCCACCATCATAAGCGATCTACTTCAACAGCTAAGATACTTTTTTTATTAGCTATGTCGTGTGAATTATTATATTTTTGTATACAGACGCCCAGGCTATGGAAAAATTACTATAACCCTAAATTCAAATTGAAACTCAAATTTGTTTTCAAGGTAAAATTATTACTCTTTACTTATATTTTCCTTATTTCGACATTCAAATCCAATGAGGATGCCTCGCTCTTACCAGTACAGTTTTACTTCAATACATATAACTCAACTATTCGCTATTCAAAAACAGCTTTAACTTTCTTAACCAGGCGCATTTGTATTATCATAATCGATTTAAAAAACTCATTTGTTATTTCTCTCATAATTTTCCTATTATTAGCAGTATATGGTATTGAGACTAATCCCGGTCCGATTTTAAATTTTGAATCATACATCAAAAAATTGAATACCGGCTCAGATATTGTGAATTACGTACATTTAAATTTTCAGAATCTAAGTATTAAAAATTTTGAATATAGGGAATTCGCTTCAAATACTAAAAATGATTTAATTCTCGCAATTTCTGAAACTTGGCTAGAGATTGACGATCTAGATAGAACTTGGTCTGTTAATGAAACTTTTGCACTATTTAGAAAGGATAGAGTTTTGAACAATGTTAGGAAAATCAAAAGGTGGATGTGTATTACTTTTAGTTCCAAAGTCATTCAATCCCAAAATACGCAACGATATTAAAAGTCCTAACACATCAAATTTTGACAGTCTATGGGTTGAAATTACTAATCCAATTAAAAATTCTAGATTTCAAAAACAATTATTAAATGTATCATACTGTCCGCATAAGAAATTTGCCNCTCCCAAGAGAACAGCGTAATTGGGAAACCTCAGTTCCACATCTTTAAGGACACACCGAAGATATGCCGTCATTTTATCATGCTCCACTTTCGACCAATGTGGGTGATAGATTATGCCAACAACATAACCACTAATATTGCGCGGAGATTTAAAGGGAGAGACAACAATCCAGAGAGCTTCAAAATCAGTTCGCCACTCACTGATATCTTCGGGCAACAACGGATTGAGGCGATCATAAGGAATACCTTGCTCGATTTGAATCATAACACTGCCACCGGGTCTATCGCCGTCATGTTTTGATTAATTAAATTGAAATTAATGGGTTATTGTTGTTATAACTGATAAATAAAGACTTTCATACTAACAATAATTTTGACATTCCGTCATATTGGTCTTCCTTGGAACAGGAGTTCCCTACTCTAGCAATTATAGCCAGGTGGCTGTGTTCGTTCCAGGCACCCGCAGCCCAATCGGAAAGAACCAACAGCAGTACTGGACTGACAGTATCAGATAGACGCATCCGATTGAGCAGGGACACAGTCGGCAGTATCGAATTTGTCAATAGCTGTGCATAAAATAATATATTTTAATACTTTTTCGGAATTTTACTAGTAGTCATTAATATTTCCCATTATTATATGTATAAGCAATAATGCCAATGTTTTAGCCATCGCTGAAAAACTAAAAAATCTAAATGCTTCTGACATAAAGTAATACGGTTATATACGAAGATAAGCCAATATAGAATTACTTGGAAGTCCTACTATAAATAAGATCATGTTTACATGTTTTGACTTATGCAGTTTTTAGTTCTGAATGACGTCAATGTAGAATAGAGAAATGAATCATTTTCATGAAAAACCTACTTTTTTTAGAAATGGGATCAAAATGGGCTAAAGATTTGAAATTGATGGGCTGGCCTGGAGGCTTCTTCAATGTACTCAGTCCATTTCCATCTCTGCTCTTAAGAATCTATAAAAGATAAAAAATAACATTAAGTTAGAGCTTCCAACTAACAGCATCCAGCAGAGCAAGTTTGTAAAATATTTGGGAGTTGAAGATTGAAGAAAAAATCAAATTCAAAGAACAGTTGGTGCAGAGTTCAGAGATTATAAATGCCTTCGTATTGAGCCAATATTCATACGGCTGTATACTTCTAAACTGTTTTTCACTGTCACAACAGCAGCGCATAATGTTTTGAACTGGTCGATAGCAACATTGTACGGAATGCATAGACACCAGTTCTAAGATACAACAAAATAAAATTCTCATGCTATTTTTCTAGAAGCCTTGCACAAGTCTAACCCACTTATACAAACAAATCAGGAAGCAAGCATTATTTAATAAATTATCAAGTCAATCTTTGAACAAAGAAATGTATAAACACAGTTCAGATTAAGAATAAAGAATGGGAAAATTCATTCACCGTCAGCACTGGTAAATTGTGGAACAATGTAAACTGTGATATAAGAAATGCAAAAAAATTTGAACACATTAAAAAATTGCCAGGAGAAATTCTTCTCAAAGACCAGCACAAATTATAAACATCAAACAGATTAAATACGCGGCGACATGCCGAAATTCATGTTACTTAATTGTTAATTGAATATATGTATAGTGTATTTCTTTTAACATGTTCCTGGTGTTGCTTAGTTTGTAGAATTTGTATATAAATTTATTGTTGTACATTGTGCAAATCCAATGAGTTTCTTGAAAAATTAGAAATTGAAATTGCACATGTTTACCTAAAAAATAAGGATCTTATCCCAATGGCCGACTGGGACTTAGACTTTTCTAAGATTATAGAACGTAAAAAGATTTCATTATTTTTTAATACATTTAACCCAAAGACTGCTAATACAGATATTCCTACAAGAATGATTTTTGGCATATTTTAGTTGCTATGTCAAGAAGACAATCTGCGAAAAAAGCTATATCAAGCTTAAGACTCAAGGATTTTGAATTATATATATATATATATATATA
>CABFPE010000182.1:63978-99514 GCA_900660155.1 Hofstenia miamia
CTATACGATAACTCGTCATTAAAATAGTAATATAAAGTAATTCATCCATAGCCTGTAAGAATTGTTACTTTTTGTAATGCATGTTGATTTGTAGATTGGTTAATTTTTTGTAATTTATGACGCTATTCAGATAAATTATCAGTTATTGAATTGTAAACATTTATCTGAATATAGAATCTCTTATCTTATCTTATTGGTCTTAAATATAAAGCCTTTCTTTAAAAATGATGGAGTGATTCTTTTCAGATATTTCTGTAAATTAATTAATTGTATGCCTCGATATTCAATATTAAAAATGTAACTTTATAAATAATCACTTTGTTTTTTAGTTTGACTTTGTAGTAAGTCTTTTAGTTTTTCTTTTATAATTCTATCGACTATTGAGAAGAAGAAAAATCTATATTCAGAAATTGTTTTAACAATAAATAGAAATACTGATAACAAATTCTGAAAGCGGCAAGAAAGTAATACAAAAATATACAAAAAAGAAAACAACGAATATTTACAAATAAAAAGTGGTTAACTTGGGCTATGACGATTGCTAGTTTCTATTAATAGAGTAATCAGGATTATAAAATTTATAACCTCGCCATTTCAGTTTTTTTATATTATAAGTGCAAAAATATTTTTTAATATACATTTTAAAGTTTTTTAATCTACTTATTTGTTTAATATATTTTGGTAATTCATTCCACATATTTATAGCTGTGTTTAGAAATGAATTTTTTCATTATTCGCTTCTTATACCTATTTGCTGATTGGAGAAGTGATCGAAATGGGTCTATAATTTTCGCAATCTACGTGATCATTTCTTTTAAATAATGGTGTTATATTTGCCAATTTTAATTCATCTGGAGAAAGGAGTGTTTTATACAATTTAAAATGTAGCATATTGGTTCAGCTATTAAGTCACCTGAGATTTTTAGGAACCATGTTGGTATTACGAAGGGTCCACTGGATTTATTTTTTAAACATTGTATCGACTTTATGATTTCATATTTTGTTGCAAAACGAAAAGAGAAAGAGGTTGGAGTTCCTTTGGATTTATTAAGGCAAAAATGTACATTCATACCGTTGTAGTTTCCTAAATTTAGGAACACTTCATTGAAAGCATTGCAGATTTCCTTATTATTTGTAATGGATTTATCTTTATAGAATATTCTTTCTATTTCTTCGGTTCGCATGTTTTTTCTATTTAGCAAATAAATTGTTAACAAATTCCCACTTATTTTTTGGGAAGAAAGACTGATACTGAAAACGGGAATAATTATTACTTGCTTTCCTTATAGCAATTTACATAAATTTCGTGCAGATTTATAAGCATTATGATTTTCCAGTGTTTGGGAATTTAAGTATTTTTTTAATTTCTGTTTCTTTATTTGGATTAAATCGATGCATTTAGAATCAATCCATGGTTTTGAAACATTATTTTGAGTTTTTTTGGCATATTCGGATGAAAGAGTATATTTTTCTGGGCAGCATATATCCAAATAGAAAAGTAAAGTTTTTGTAAAAATGTGATTTCATTTCGTTAGAAGTAAAAATAAATATATTGAATTCCAGCTTTCGATTTTTAAATACTGTCGAAGTTTTTCGACATTTTCTGCTGATTTTTCTCGTATTTTTATCAAAGATTTAGAGGGTTCACAAACTTTTAGAATATTCGAATAAGTAGCTATAAGGCAGTGATCTGAGTATGGAAATTCAAAACAAAAATAATTATAAGACGAAGAATTTTCTGATATCATGAAATAGTCAATAAGCGTTTTACTATTAGCAGAAATTCTAGAAGGAATTTTTTTATTTATTAGTGAAATATTGAAAGTATTGAGAAAATTACCAAGCTTACTTTTTTCGTTATTGCTTAGAAGATTTACATTCCAGTCTCCCATTACCATTATATTCGTGTTATAACTCAGAGCAGTAGAAAATTTATCTTCCATTTGTAAGAAAAAATTATTTATATAAGTTTTATTTGGACAATAAGACATATTTAATAATTGACTATTAAAATTTTTGTCTGGGTTTCGAATTTCAACACAAAGACTTTCATAAGTTGAATCTTTTGCTATATCTGTCCTAAGTTTTGGTTTGAGTATTTTAGGTATTAAAAACATGACACCACCTCCTTTTGTCTTAATAAAGAAAAAAGTTGTTTCTCTTTCCTTTCTAAATATTTTAAATTTAGAGTTATCGATTGACCAGGACGAATTGTAGTTATCATTTGTAAACCAGGTTTCAGTTATGCCCAGAATATAGTTTGAATCCAGTTCAGAAATTAATTGTCTAAATTCCGAATTTTTTATTGAGAGATTCTGAAAATTTATGTGAATATATTTAAAAGAATTAGTTGAATGCATTGTTTGATAATTCTGAGTATTCATAAATATTATCGGCTTTGGAAGGCCCGGGATTAATCTCGATGCCGGATATAAGTAACATTATTGTTAGTACTAGAATGTAGAATAAAGAATGTTTTTTTTTTTAAAAAAAATTTATTTTTAAATATCTTGCATGTATTCATGCTGTTTCTTAAATTATGTTTATATATAGGTAAGTTTTCTCTAATACAGGTAATTATGGTGAAAGCATCGGTAATTATGAAAGCATAGGTAATTATATATGTTGGATATTCATTACGCCTTAATATATCTTTGATTGATTTATGAATTTTTTCGTAATTATGATCAATCATGAAATTTCGATGTATCAGACATTTGATCATGGATTTTTTGTATTCAAAAGGTACGTTTGAATATTTTGAAACTTTAAAATTCATCTTCATTTAAGATTTTAAAGATTTTCTCACAATAATCATTTTCTAACATAATTAAAAAGCCATTACCTTTATCAAAAATTCCGCCAGAACTAAGGACTACATTTCCAAATCAATCCTTTTTCCAAGACAGCTCGTCATTTTGAATACTATGTTGACATTATTTAAACTCATCAAGAACTTACCACCTTATAATACGATTTCAATGCCTGGTTTTATTCATAAACAAAACTCCAGATCAAAACATTTTTCCTGCATTAAGTACAGAAAAAAAGTCTTGAAAGAATCATTTATTAATACCGCTATCAGAACATGGAATTCATTACCTAAAGAGATAAAGAATATTGAAAAACTAAGAGCTTTTAAGAAACAAATTAAAATTTATCTTAAGCAAAAGTATATCTCAGGACAATCATGGGTAGGATACAAATTCTACAACAATGATTACTCAACAACCCGTACTTGAAATCTAGTAATTTCTCCCTAGCCTGTTAGATTTATTGCATAACTTTGCTTTTGTATGTATTTGTATGTATGTTGGTATATTTTTGACGCTATTCAGATAAATTATCAGTTTTTAATTGTCAATATTTATCTGAATAAAGAATATCTTATCTTAACTTATCTTATAAGAAACAAAGAAATTGTTTTAAAAAAGGTCTTTATATTGTTAATAATTTTGGAGTGTAAATGAAATTTGATGAATTTTTTGTAAATTTTATAGTGGGAAACTTTTTGACAATGGCATCGGCATGCCGAAAGATGGTAAATAAATGATGCGTTTCTTTAATAAATTGATTGGTTTCATTAATCTAAACCTAAAGCTATGAGGGCGAATTATACTCCCAATATGTTATTTTCTGCAGATTGCAATATGTTCTAGATATAACCACACTCATATGGAAAGTCTCTTGAGTAATAATTAAACCTAAATTTTCAAGAATAACATTCAATTGGCATTTCAGAAAATGAACATTAGTAGACATTCCTGGCAATATTTTCAATGTAGCAAGAAAAATTTCAATTTGTTTAGTACTAAGATTTAATGTTACAACTAATGAATTTAAATCCTTTTGAGAATGCTAATGGAGCTCTTGAGAAATTATGATAGAAAAATCGCTATTAGATTAGATCCCTTGTTTTTAGAAAATTTTGTGGAGGATTAGAGGTCGATGCTGTGAGGTACGGGTTTATGAGATGTGTTGTTAGAACAATATGCGAAAAAAAAGTTATTGTGGTTTCTCGATTCAGGCCAAACATGAATAGCAAATTACAAAAACTTGATTTTCAACTAGACAAGAATATATTCAGTGGGTGTAAAGATTCAATATAAATTCCACAAATATTTCATATGCTTCAGAATATTTTTTGCCTCGCCACTGTATTTGTAATGTTTTTTTTCCGAATATAATTTCCACAAATGCAACAAAGAATTCACACAGGTCTCGTATTTGTATGAAACCATGCGATTTGCAGAGAAAACACGAGTATTGTAACAAGCACAGAACAGGTTGTTATATAGTTTGAAAGGAGCATAAAAATACTTCAAAAAAAACTCTATCCTAATTCCCTACATGAAACATCACGACAGGGAAACTGAGGTTAATGAATAATTGTATAAAATGAGTAGCAGTGAAGGTTTAATTTCAATATCCCAATGCATATGCTATTATCTCAACAAAGCAATATTATGTAGGTTTTCTAAAACTTATAATATGTTACTGAACAACTATGATTTTGTGTTTAAATGCCATTGAAATTCGTAATTCTCGGCCCAAAATTAAATGAAAATAATGCAAAGATCAGTGAACTAGATTTTACACCACACCGTGGAATTTAAGCTAAGTAAAATTCATTAATTTAACTAATATTATTCAAATAACTTTTGAGATGGTTAAATCAACGTTTTAGCCCCAGTTGAGAAACTGTAAAACATTTTTTAAAACTAGAAGATAACATAAGCTGTTTGGATTAAAGAAAATCTAACAAAAGAGAACGCTTTTGCAACTAAAATTAAAGAAACAAAAGCAAACTTCAGTAGGAAACTAAAAATGATAAGATACAGACAATCATCATTTTACCCATAAACCCATTTTAGCAACTAGTTAAGCACACACTTAAAATTCATCACAGTTGGACACCTCTGACTGCCTCACCTAACCAGCAGCTCTGAATCTAATATTGTTACATTCTATTAATGTTCCAGCTTCTGTAGTGTACAAAGCAGATCATCTGAGGCTGAGGACCAACCAGTAGATGCCACACCAATTTCATTAAGTGTAAAATATATACAAGAAACTTTATTCTGGAAGACACTGGTTATTTCAAGCAATCACCTAAAAGAACTGCACTGAAATATAGTGTATTCAACAACTATTTAATATAAGTAAAATATTTAAGCTTTAATAGGGACAATACTCCTAATTCGCTGCTCAACACAAGTCGTTCACTGTAATAGAACATCTGAATAATGCTTCGTTCTTCAGGATTTTAGCAGTTTAAATAGAACCATAATCACTAATATATTTCGCTAAATATTTAGCATAATCAGAATGCAAATTTATGGCAGTAAATTTTTACTAAGTTCGATGTAATGAAGTTTCTAAATTTAATAAGAATAATGTTTTAAATATATAGTCTTATTTATTTAAAGTTAGCTTTGAATATGATTCAGCTGCTTTGAATGTAAATTGATTTTTCAATGATTTTATTTATTGTTTCTTGAATATTGTGATCTATAAACTCTAATTTTTTCGTAGGGTGTTTTTAAGTGATAAAATTTTTGATGATTTTTTTCATAATTTTAAGAAATATCAAGGATCCGGGGATGAATGATCAAGAAGCAGAAAATATACTAAAGAAATTAAGCAATTTATAAGAAAAAATTCAATTTACAATGGAGGAGGAATCTAACAATTGATTTCGCTTTCTAAATTTCAATGTTCGAAAAAATAGAAATTCAATTACAAACAATTTTTAGAAATCAAACGGATACAAATTTTGTTTTGATTTTCAAAGTAATATCTCCAATGAGCTATATATTCCTACACGTAACTCGCAAGAAAATATTTTTGACTTCATCTCACAGCCATATTTTTTAAGTTAAAATTTACAAGCTCAATTTCCTGCTCATGTGCTTTAACTATTTACCTTTGAAATTCTAGTGATGTCAAGTTCTGCAAATATCACATTTTTAGCATAAGATAATATATATTCATTTGAATATTTGCAATACAACACTGATTTTTCAAAAGAATAGTGTCATTAATAACTACTAATTTCGATTTATTGTGTAGTGGCTATTGTAAAATTTAAATCCTATTCATGATCTACCTAATATAAACTTTTGCTTGAGTATGAATGATTTCGTAAAGTTTTTTAAGATGTTTATTTTTTCATTTCTTTTGGTATTTATTCTATTTATAAAATGCAGCATTGAATCATATTTTTATTAAATTTACCACGTGAATAGTTTTTTGATCGATTATTTTGATATCTTGTCGTAGGGTGGAATTTTAATAATGAATTTGAAGAAATAGATTTAAAGCAAAATTAATTGCAAAATAAATTAAAAAAACTAAGAAACAATACTACAAACTACTATACATGTATATGTTCCAAGTGATAAATATGCATTATTACTTAAAGGACGTAAATTTTAAATGAAATCTGTCCATGTATTTAATTGATTTGATATTCCTAATAGGGATTGTTTAGATAATATAAAATTTTTAATTTTTCTTCGGAATTGTTTATATTTTTCTGTAATTTGTATTTTGGGACTCAATAATTCCATAATTTAGAAGCTTGTGATTTCTCTCACTGATTTTGATATAATTGCTTAAGAAATGCAAGGGTTTTATATTGTGTACATATTTGTGTATCATACAAAATGTTTTATGTTAAATTAAGTACAATGGTGCAAGAACATTGCCATCTTTTATTAAATTACTCATTGACTTATGTTTATTGATATAATTCAGAGTTCTTAATGCCCAATTGAATATTTTTGCCGATTGCTTGATGTGATAGTTTGGAATAAAAAACAACAATAATTGAAGGTACTTCGCACAAAAGAATTAAAAATTTGTTTTTGAAAGGTCTGTCATTCATTGCGCAAATGAAATAGATATTTAACTCCAGATGCCAGTTTTCTACATTTTAGTGAAAAAAATTCATTAAGCGTTAAATTTCTATCAACTACTGCTCTAAGATAGTTAACAGAATTGCTTTGACTAATCTCTTACTTTAATTTTGATATTATTAGAAATTTCTTGGTTTTGCTTTGGTGTGAAAATAATAAATTTTGTCTTATCAGGCTTAATTTTAAACTTGTTTTTATTAAAATACTCAGTTAGATTTTCAATGTTTTTCGCAAAATACCTGTTTGCACTATACATGTATCATCACATCAGGATATTGATAGATCGTTCCGTTATTTAATACATTCGATATTTCATTAACGTATAATGCAAATAGAATTGGTCCTTATACTGCACAGTTCGGTACACCTAAATTTGTAGTAATGTAATCAGAAAAAGTGTTATTCATTTTTACCCTTTGTCTTTGATTTCTTAAGAAATGCATAATGAAAATTGTAGCATTTTTACTGAAACCTTGATTTTCAAGTTTGTAAGCTAAAATATTGAAATTCATTGAATTAATTGCTTTACTGAGATCTAGTAAGGCAATAGATGTAGAAAAATTGTTCCTTAAATTTCATTTAATATTTTCAGTAATTGATAATATTGCACCTGTTGTACTATACTTAGACCTGAATTCAAATTGATTGTCTGATAGAATCCTATTGTCATTGAGAAAACTGTAGATTTGCTTAGCTAGGAGCTTCTCGAAGAATTTAGCAAAGGGTGTGTAATGCTGATAGATCGGTAATTATTTGGGTTGGAAGGATCTCCCCTTTTTGTAAAGAGGTGAAGTGAAAATCATGTTGTTATATAAGTGCTCATCAACTTTATGCACACGATCAATATTTCTTCAATTGCAGTTATAGTGAATGGGAATTGCTTGACAACAATGCGCAGAAAGAATGCAAGTACGAATAAAACCATAAATTAACTTTTCTCCAATTGACAGGAAGAGATTGTCAAATGACCTGTGCTTATTTGAAAAAATTTTTTTTCACCCAAATCAAAAAATGGTGTGTAAAGAATAACAAATGTTCATTTTGTTACTGTTTTTTTAAAAAATGTTCACTAGTAATTTAATATGATTTCATATTATCCCTTTTCATCATATCAAAAAAGTAAAATTATGAAGTGGATGTGGATAAAAGTTTGAAAATATGAAAAATATATTCGGTAGACTAACATCAATTGTTTAAAAAATGAAAATGTTGAATTTAGAAAAAAAATATCCAATTAGTTAGAAAATAAAGTACATTTTCCGAATAAGCACAAAAAAGTGATGTAGAAATGTTGAATTTTAGTTTGCTATACAAAAATTTTTCACAAATGCACAATACAGTGTGATCTTTTTGTACACTTTTTTATTTATTGTAGAAAGCATTAACTTTAATAATTAAATATATAAATAAAAAAAACATATTTTCATTAAATTTTCGAAAGTTCCTTGAGTATATTACTTTTTTTCTATTCGTGTTTAATTGTGATTACTAATATTGTCGCAAATATATGGTCACTGAATGACTCAAAAATAAAACTTCGATAATAATTAGTACTATCTGTTATAAAATAGTCAAGTAGGTTGGAATGCCGAGTAGGAGTACCATTATTAACAAGTTTTAAATCCAAAATCTTGCAAATACGATCAATCATTAAGGATTCAGAATGACTGAAATATTTAGTATAAAAATTGCCAAAGATATTTATGAATTTATTCACTAGAACAACATTGTCTATTTCATCAACTTTTTTACTACAACATTTTTATTGGGATTATAGCAAACATTTAATAATTCATTACTACATGAGTTAGATAATTGTTTAATTTCAATCCAAAGTTTCTCAAAGAATTAATGATCAGATTCTAAGTCTTCTCTACGTTTGAATTTAGAAATTTGGGAATTTAGATTATACAACCATCACCTCCTTTTGAGCTATTTTGAGAATATATGTTGAAGCAATTGCAAACTGGATTGTATAGGGTGTTGATGTTATAAAAATCATATAACCAGGTTTCCGTAATATAAAATATCGTGTTACTTCCAATTAAACTAACAAGACTTAGAAATTCAGTGCGATGTGCACTTAAGCTTGGGCATTTACATAACAAAATTTAACATTTTGATTATAATATCTTAAAGCATCGATATTCTTGTCTACATTGAAAATAGGTCCAGGATTCGTTTCAATATCCCCTGATAAAATTAATCTGATTATAACTAAAACTCGTAGATGATAATATATTAAAATATAGATTTTAATTGCAAAATAATTAGAGTACAATTTAGCAATTTTAGAATGTTGGTATTTCAAAGTTTTGAGAGATTAGTGGAAAGATATATCTAATTGCCCTTTAAGTAAATTAACAAGAATCTGAAAAAATATTAACTAACAAAAAAAGTGTCTGAACTTTAAGAAGCGTGTGGATGTGATGCTGAGTGATTTCCCTGAAGAGTGCAGAGGAGGTGTAGGTAGCAAAGGAGGTCGACGTGTTGAGGTAGAAACAAATTGTCAATATGATATGAGTGCTTGACGAAAAGATTTGTGATGAAGTTGCCGAGTGAAAGAGAACTTTCGTAGTATGCGGGTCACAGAGATGGACACGGACCGAATTTTTCAGGACAGGCCCGTCGACTATTAGTTCAAGCTCGTTTTAGGCCGGTGTTGGAATTTTTGTAGCCCATTTTCGCAGCGTCAAAATTTATCGATTTCAATTTTTGGCTGTAGCATTAAGTTCAATTTGACTACAATTTCTTTCTGACTGAGCAGAAGTTGCGTGGGTTGCATACATCTTCAATGCAATGTTACATAAAGTCAGATATGTGCTTCTATGGGGTTTTCAAAAAAGGAAATTTACAAGCTTGCTACAATTCATTTTATTCTCCTCGTCTTTTGTCTGTAATTTCATAAATCTTGGGTCCGGCCCGGAATGCACTAAAAATGGGGTGCCTCAGGGTACAATTTTGGGTCCCTTATTATTTAATATTTACATAAATGATTTGTCCAAGCAAGTAACATGTGACGTTATACAATATGCAGATGACACAATATTATTTCATTCTAATAAATTTCCCGAAAAAGCGGTTCAAACTCTCGAAACAAACTGTGCTTCTCTTGCTAAATATTTTGCCTCTATAAAACTAAGAGTAAATCCACTAAAAACTCAATTCTGTATTGTTAAATCAAAAACTAAATCTACTGATACTTCAAGATACAAACTTAATTTCAACGGCATTCAAATAAAACAGGTTGAGTCTTTTAAGTACCTCGGAATAATTTTTGACATACATCTAAATTTTGAAGAGCAACTAAATCATGTTATTAGAAAAATGGCCATATCGATTAAAGCAATTAACTTAATTTCTCAAAAACTTCCAACTAAAGCAAAAATTCAATTAATATATGCTCTAATATTAAGTCATTTTAACTATGCCAATGTACTCTACACAGATATAAACCAACAATTTCTCAGGAAATTCCAAGTGCAACTAAATTGGGCTATTAAAGTAGCAGTAAATAATCATAGCTTTAATAAGAATAATGAATATAGAAAAATTTCAAAATTATTTCTACATCCGCAATGTTACATCCATATAAATGTCTTAACGACGTTCTTCAAAATAGTTAACAATCCCTTCCCATATTAGAAAAATGACTTTCTTGCTGCAAAATTAGTCAATAGACAAAATAAAAGAACACACATAATTGAACCTATTAGGTATCAGAAGCGAATAATGAAAAATTCATTTCTAAACACAGCTATAAATATGTGGAATTAATTACCAAAATATATTAAATAAATAAGTAGATTAAAAAACTTTAAAATGGATATTAAAAAATATTTGTGCACTTATAATATAAAAAAACTGAAATGGCGAGGTTATAAATTTTATAATCCTGATTANTCCAACTAAAGCAAAAATTCAATTAATATATGCTCTAATATTAAGTCATTTTAACTATGCCAATATACTCTACACAGATATAAACCAAAAATTTCTCAGGAAATTCCAAGTGCAACTAAATTGGACTTATTAAAGTAGCAGTAAATAATCATAGCTTTAATAAGAATAATGAATATAGAAAAATTTCAAAATTATTTCTACATCCGCAATGTTACATCCATATAAATGTCTTAACGACGTTCTTCAAAATAGTTAACAATCCCTTCCCATATTAGAAAAATGACTTTCTTGCTGCAAAATTAGTCAATAGACAAAATAAAAGAACACACATAATTGAACCTATTAGGTATCAGAAGCGAATAATGAAAAATTCATTTCTAAACACAGCTATAAATATGTGGAATTAATTACCAAAATATATTAAATAAATAAGTAGATTAAAAAACTTTAAAATGGATATTAAAAAATATTTGTGCACTTATAATATAAAAAAACTGAAATGGCGAGGTTATAAATTTTATAATCCTGATTAGTCTATTAATAGAAACTAGCAATCGTCATAGCCCAAGTTAACCACTTTCTATTTGTAAATATTCGTTGTTTTCTTTTTTTGTTTAATTTTGTATTACTTTCTTGCCGCTTTCAGAATTTGTTATCAGAATTTCTATTTATTGTTAAAATAATTTCTGAATATAGATTTTTCTTCTTCTTCTTCTTCTTGTCCATCTCTGGTGGGTCATGCAGGATATACCCTGATCAGAGAGATTAATTCCATCGTAAGCCAGTAGATTAGGATTTACAACGTGAGCTGAATAAAGAAATCTGCTGAAGACGGGGATGACTAACAAGTTGCTGGAAGACAGACTGTTAATAACTTCATTGAATTGCTCAATGGTGTGATTTTTATGTAGATTTGAGTCGTGGCATACAGGTGTGATTTCAAGAATGTAGATGAAAAATGGTGTGAATTTGAAACGAATGTGATCAAGAAGAACCCTTAGCTTTGCCTTGAAGATCTGAATGTTAGATTTAGTTAGATCATCAATAATACCAGTGTTGATGACGACGGAATTTATGAGTTTTTTTTAAACAGAGTAAGATACTGTTTGTAAGTTGCTTAGTATCGTGTGCAAGATAGCAGTTGATAGACCTCACTTGATTTGAGTTGTTGAAAGAACGAATGTGTTTTAGAATACTTGCTCCAAAGATAAGAGTGGTAGTTCCAGACTTAAAAGATTTAGTAGATGGTCCATTCTTTACAGGAGGCTTCAGTGTATCAGTGTTTGATTTCGGTTTCTGTGAAGGAGAGTTTTGCGGAAATGAAATCTAATGGTGCTCATCAGAGGAATCAACAGCTGTGGTAGAAAACATTATAGGAGCAACGGAATTTTTAAGTTTGACTGGGGATTGCAATGGTGAGGTTGACGTAGATTGGACATTCGTTGGAGATTGAGTTGCTTGATGAAGTGGTGTTCCAGAAGAAGTAAGAGCAGGTTTTAAAAGAAAGAGAAGAGCTTCAGGTGCGTCATCTATATTTAAGCTGCTGAACATTTGGTGCAATGGAGATTTACGATTATCTTCTACAAATGAGGCAGCCTTGTCAAGTGACGTAAAACCACTGAACATTTGCGTAGTAATTGAATTACGGAGCGAACTGCTAATCCGACTGTCGTCGGCGAGAGCAGACATACTATAAATATTAATATTGTAAATAATTAACTCTTGTGGAAAAAGAATAGATTTAGAAATATATTCTTTTGTTTTAGAAGAGTTTTTATTACAAACATTTAATGCCCATTTTAGTTAAACTCGAAGCTTTTTTAACATTTGGCTGTGTACATTAGTAT
This sequence comes from Hofstenia miamia, assembly GCA_900660155.1. Classification (NCBI taxonomy): domain Eukaryota; kingdom Metazoa; phylum Xenacoelomorpha; order Acoela; family Hofsteniidae; genus Hofstenia; species Hofstenia miamia. Next base: position 76,649 of record CABFPE010000182.1, read on the forward strand.
ATAAGATATTAGCATAGTTTAAATTACTCATAACAAATGGATGAAACATTTGAATTACTGCAATTGGGGGTAACTGTTGGGAAACATGGGATATCTTTCTACTACCAGCAGCCATTTTTTAATAATAGCATTTTCTTGGGATGTGAAATTAAGCTTTGAATCTATTGTTACTCCTAGATATTTGAACTTATTAACAGGTGTAATAAATACATTATTGAAGTGAATCGAGTAGTCAGAGATATCCGTTCTAAAAAGTTTGCATTATGCAAAATTCAGTTTTTTCGCGTTAATGCGTAGTCTATTCATGCTAAAATAGTAGCTCAGTTTCATAAAGATTGAATCAATAACTTTAACAGCGTTATCTAAGGATATATTTCCGTAGTAAGTAGATGTATCATCGGCGTATTGTATTAATTCGCAGTAGACAATTTCCTTCATGTCATTCACATAAAAATTAATAAGTAGTAATTAAATATAATGTTAGCACTGTTAAGAGAAAAACCAATATTTTTTCACTTTTTTATTAATATCTCATTATTAATGGAATCGAATGCTTTCGAGAGGACGGCAATCGCAACAAATTTATTAGAATCTAATAATGTTTTCCATTTTCTGTCGTTTGAATAAGTGCGTCTGCTGTTGAGTAATTTTTTCTGAACCCGAATTGTGATTTGGACTTCAATTTATGATTATTTAAATGACATACCCCCATAAAAAAACTGCCAATGAAGTACTATTGTTCACAAATATAACCGTTAATATAAATCTTTCGTTGAAGCAACATTAAATTAGATGGTTTCTTTATAAATCAATTATAATGTTTCCTGAATGTTATGTACAATCATGCATACATTCTTCTTTGAACTACACTGAAAGATTTCAAACTTTTTGGTGAGTTTTTTTATAATTATACCACTGACATTTCACATGATTTGATTTTAACGCCTTTTGCAATAATATTCTTAATTAATTTTACAGATATATTTTTTAAAAACCTAATCAATTTTATTTAACGAACTGCTGCTGGTTTACTATCCGATGTGGAATTAATTAAATATTTTATCATAAAATAACTTTTAATTTCGATTGTGAATGTCATCTCGTTTGATTTGTTTATTAACCATTAATTTAGATACTACTGTGTGAAATTCATAACGTGCAAATACAGAATGCCTGTTTCCTACAGCATTCCCATCCCAAGAAGAAGTTATAATTAATATAATTAATGTTCATTGTACTGTAAATCAAAACCCCTATATGAACTTTGTCATCATTTATTAGTGCATTTTATATTGCCTTTATAAATATATTTATTATTTATAAATGCTTGTTTTCTCTATATGGCGAGAGTATGCGTCTGTGAATGCATGGATTTATTTTAATTTTAAAAAATATTTTTGTTTGAAAATAATTATTAATTACGACTTTTGCCGAAAAAAAATTAGCAATAAAATGTTTGTAATTTCAAAACATAAAATTTTTGCATACAGAAAAAATTTATGGGATTTTGAAAATTCTTTATTTAATAATGAATAGAAAAACTTTTTTACATTTTGAACAATAGATAATAAAAATTGCAAATTAATTTTGTTTGCCAGGAAAACAAAATATATTCCAATAACGTCAGAGATAGACAACCTTACATCATCAGAGGGTCAAAGCACACAACTACATCATAGTCAAGTCAGATAAGCCCACCAAGGTCACAAAGGTTAAATATCCACTCGGATTCATACTGCTAATATTCTAAAACAATTAAAATTCCTGTTAACAATGAAGAAAAATAATTAATATAGAAATATTATCGAAAATTGTTTTACTTCGATCTCTTATAAATTTCACTCTGAAGCTTACCACCAATTTCCCTAATTTTGTCATAGAACAGATGAGCAATAAACTGCATAGTTATGAATATATTTGTTAGGAATCACCAAAAAATGATACAACATCTGCATAAACACTTTGATAAGCTTTGTCACCCCAAACAAAGTCCATGTGATTCCAGCCATCCATGACTACATCTTTCTTAATAGCATGTGGGATTAAACTTCTTAGAACATCTACATCACCGGGATTTGCCAAGAAATCATTTGATCCGGAAAACAGAGCAGTAGCAACCTAAGTAAAAATAAATTTAAAACCAGTTAAATATTTATAGTTTCCTTTAAGTTGTGTCTGAAGTGAGCGACTAATCACCTCAATTTCTTTACTGGTGGTCAAATCGTGCATGGAAGGTGGTATTTAATTGTTATTTTAACAAAAAAGTTGAAATTTTTTATGAGAAAAAGTCATCCACTTGAAGGTGTTTAAATGTTGCTTTTGAGAAATCGTTTACTGTAAGCATTGCGTTTATTTGCTGGACGAATCGCTTTTACATTTGTGAACGAAATTTTGAATTGTTAAGATCACAATCACATACCCAATATCTACAAAGCAATAATAAAATCGTTCAGTGGGAAACCTCTGTTGATTTGTTGATAATTGTGCACTTGATTAATTCACTTGACAAATTTCTGACTGCAAATTGGGTTTTTGTTATACATTTCATCAATGTAATGGGATTAATGCAAAATTAAAGTGCATAAATTTTATAACCACTGATTGTATCAAAGAAAGATTAGTAATCATACGAAACTTTTAAAGCATATTTAACTTTATTGTTATTTTTTGCATCCAATAAATACTAAAGAGGTAAACATTTAGTGGGTTCTTGAACAGGAGCATTTGACAAAAGATTAGAAGCTAATAGAAAAATTTCTTAAATTTATATTAACAAAAAATTCATCCTGGTGCAAAAATTGGACAGTTTATGTATATGTACAATCTTGGCAGAAATACTTTCGTGGTCAAATCATTATTCACTTGACTATACACATTTGCAACTCTGAAACAATGTACTTATGCAACTTCTATCAAATAAGTTAACTTACATTGTATCTAGAGATATTATAAGAAGGAGCGTCAAGTGAATGGTAATGCTCTAAGTTTCCGACATAACCGTAGTTGTATTCATGAGTACCGCTGGTTTCAACGAGTTGACCATAATGCACTAAGTTCTGGCGTGAAGTTCCAGCAGGAAAATGCGACAGGTAAATTCCAACACGAGATGAATTTAGATTTTTCCAATCCGGCCCACATATCTAAACAACAAATTTTCCAGTTTGCATTGTGATTTTATAAAAGTTTACTTTAAGGGCAAAGGGTATATTTTATAAAAGAAATTCAGTCCAAATGTAAAAGTGTCCAGTATAAGCACCGATATTATATTAATCAACTAGACACCATATTCGTTCTGCACATACCAAAACAATATAAATAAGGAAATATCACAATATGTTTACTCACTTACTGTTGGTAACGGTACAGTTCATTATTTCAAAAACGGAAGGTTCATTAGTTTACATAAAGCCCAATTTTATTTCATAAGAATACATTTTGTTTATTATATACAATATTTTTTAGTACAAAAATGATTGTCTTGTCAATAGAAATTTCCTGATGACAAAAAGTTTTTGGCAGCATTTTCATACATTAAAGTTAACTTTTTACATATCATTCATTTTGGTATAGCTTCAATAAATTGATTGCTTACCACCATAATGAGTTCTTCACAAAACCATTTGAAATCTCCTCCACAAGCTTTTCTTCCAATGGTCCTCGTGAACTGATCACTTGGTAAAAAATCGTTAATGCCTACAAGCGCAGCGAAGAGATTAATTTCATTGGTAAATGGTGCTACAAAATCTAGAATTCCTTTCATATGAGTTAACGTAACAAATGGTGCTAATGCAGCAACCTTGTTAACCTTAGCAGCTAGCTTTTGATTCTGTGAAAACTCAATGAATGCAATTAATGTTCCTTGAGAATGACCAACATAATTAAGTTTTTGGTGGCCGGTTGTGTTCAAAACTAAGCCCATTACTGCAGGTAAGTCATATTTCGCCATTTCATCAAAGGAAAATTCCCAGAACTTCTCCTTCGTCACAGGTATATAAATGTTTCGATTACTGTACATATTGCCTAAATATGGATGATTGTGGTATCATGCGGTGTCATCTAGTTTTTTAGTTTTCACAAAAGATGAAATACGATATAAAAATGAATTCAAATAATAATATATTTTATTAGCATAAATAGATCATGAAAAAATTTTTAAACGCACAAGTAATGATGTCCAGAATCTGAAGACTCCAAGGGATAAAGAACTTTTTCATTTTCATATTGAATTCACTCAGCCGTATTATTTGCATTAGAAAATTTTGCAAAAATCAGATTTTTCATTAAAATATAGTAAAGGTTTCAATAATATTTTTGAGCACAAATTTTCAGGGGAGCACATTTCAACATAGATATGTTCATATCATATCATACAATTTATTTTCGAAATTCCTATTACACTTGGAGAAAATGTTTGACAATATAAGCACACTCGAATGTTTCCATATGGTTACACAAAGAAATTGAAGGCTAACTCGAAAATTTAGAATGAAATATGCATTATTGTTACAATAAAACTGAAAATAACAACTACAGCATTTACAAAAGCAGGTGTACTATACACAATGATACTTTCTAAAAGCAGAACAATTAAAATAATGTAAGTTTAACTATGACTTACTAAATATTTAGTAGGTCCTAGTTTTACTTAACCAATGTATTAGGTTGTGGACGAGCCATATACATATTTTTCCAAGGCAGTAAGATTTAACGAATTTAATAACGAACTCGAATCTATTCGATTTTATTTTTATACATATTTGAATGATGAGTCATCATTAAATGCAATAAATCGTGCAATATTGCAACAATTGACATTCATTATAGTGCGGAGCGAAATAATTGTTGTAAAGTTTTCGAAAAATCCCACCACTTTTCATTGCATGAAGTTATTAAATTCCACACATTAATAACCGTACTGTGAATCCATGGCAATCGCATTTCAATTCAAGATCACAATTTCTGTTTCACGATATCTAACGCCTTTGAATAGTTGTCAATTATATTTTTATCCAATAAGTAAATGCCATAAAATGTTGATAATATGGGATTATGCTATCAGAAATCTAACAGTACAGTGCACGATATGCTCCCTTCCAGAACTGACTGTAGCCAGAGACAAGACGCAAACTCCCCACTGGCGATTAGGTCTGTAAGGAAAATTATCTAAGAATGCTTAATGATCGCCCTTTTAGATTATTTCATTGAATTTAACCATAATTTATTATTTTGTTAATCAGTTGTTCTTACTGATTTAATTAAAGATTATTACTATTATTATTATTTCTGTAAAAACAGCAGAATTTAAATAACATATGATTACCGGGAACACATATACAGACCTACATATGTTATGCACTCCCATGAATTAAGAATTTAATTATATATTTGGAAAATTACCTCGAGAATTCGAGAGCCATACATCATGTCCGGAATCAGCCAAAATGAAGGCTAAGCTTTCTATGTCAGAGTTCATTACCCACGTGTTAGACGAATCAAGTAATCCGTGTTGAACTAACACTGGCATTCTAGTATTATTGTATTTTTGGCCTTTTCCATGTGGAATTCTTTGAATACTTAAGAGATAACCATCTTCTGTTATAGTATAGTATTGCTCACATGGATATCCTCTGCTTTGGATAATTTGGGTCACATTCATGTACTCTTCTGGATACTTATGTCCAAATGCTATTGCATTAAGAATAACAATACAAGCGATGAAAAACCTTACCACCATTTCGATTAAATAACTACAAGTAACTAAGTTTGAGGAATTGTGCTTATAAAACAAATTTTACATTGCGCAACAAAATTCCTTGAATTTGTTGACTAAATGGTGCAGTTTATAGTTGAGTCAACTACCATATTGCAACAAATATTACAATTTGAAATATGCCAATAATGGTTTCAAGAAATTCTTTATCACAATATATTTCATACAAATACTCTTATTGGGCTGTACCCATCCAGATTTGTATATGGGAAGATATTTCAAATACACGCCAAGAAAATTGCATTTAATATGTGCTGCTTATTATAGTTGGCCTTGAAAATCCTAAGACCTTCATCTAGGAAACGGAATCGAATCGTACGGAACCGGAACCATGTACTGGGAAGACGATTACTAGTCGGATCCGAGTATCTAGTCAGGCTCCNATGGGTTATACTCTTAATGTATATACCACCGTGGTCTAAGAAGCAATTTGGTCCCTAGGAAGTACAACGCATTGGGCCCTGAAATGTTCTCTATGAAGATTTCTTGCGAGGTGCATCATGCTCTATGCTCACAAATTAAAGCCAATTTAAATTCTCTTACATAACTGTTGTTAGCTCTAAATCCACAGTTTATTATTTTTAAAAATGTATAAATAACTGTCTTAAAAATATTCAACAATTTTTTTTTCCAAAGCAAAATGAAATTTTCTATCCTCCAATGTTTTGCATAGAAATAATCATAGAATTCTAAAAATTTAACCTTTAAATCTAACAAGAAAATAATGAAAAACTAATTCTCATCATATCAATAAAGACATGTAATACATTACATAAATCTCTAAAACAAATTTAAAAATTAGGAGGATTTATAAACTAAATTAAGAAATACTACTGTAGTTATACAGAAAAGGCTTAATTACAAGTAGCTACTACTAATTAGACGTCATTTAGAGTTGTAAACAGTATTTATATTGTACAAAGCAACTCTATGAGCATAGGTAGTCTTTTCTATTTTTCCATATTTCGTTCTTACGAGATTTAACAAGAGATCATCATTGAAAACTTCATTCTTGATTCTACTGATTTTCTACTTATCATCAGCATTAAAATCTTCAGGTATTTTAGGGAATCTTAATTTAACTTGACAAATAGATAAGTTTTGGAAATTCCCAATTAGTCTTTATTGTACACTAAATTGGTTGCTCTAAATGCTCTTCAAGCGCAACAATCAGGTGATCAGTTATAATGTAAAAGACATCAAATCTAAGTTTATCTCAATTCATAGCAGATGTCTCACTATCATAGACGAAATGCTTTCTTTTGCGTTTGCATTCACTTCGTCATTATGGATGGCACTAGAATATCGTTTGTTCACAAAAACTTGTTTCTCTTCTGAGATGGATTTTTTTGAGGAATAATAATTGAAGACTACAAGGGAAAAAGGGCATATGTCACAGTCGGACTTATGCCCTTTTGACTTTTTTAAATGGACATATGCCCCTCTTAACAAGTACAGGTTTTTTCTCCTTGCAGTAAAATGAGACATATGCCATTTTTGACAAAACAGTGATATTCGGAAGACACTTTGGATCATGGTCTACATAATGGCGGTTATAACTGAAATAATCCCAAATTGTGACATATGCTCTATTTCAATTGAATTGGCGTCAGTTTCAATTCTACTTTGCTTATACATACCGTCAAATAACAGTTTATATGACCCGAGAGTTGAGGGTGTTCTTCAAATGCGCAATCTTAGTTTACAATAATACAATGCATTTTAAAAATCACTAAGGTCGGACTTTTCATTAAAATAGGAGGAGATAATGATGGACAATCTTCAATTAGGAGCAATATATGCATGATACAACATTTTACTAAAGATAAATAACTAATTCTACGGCACATTATAACTGAAAACTTTGAAAAATTTAAGAACAGTCATTTGGTTTTTTATGTTTTTTTGTTATTAAAATGCTATTAATTACAAAACATATAAAATCCTTAAAATTATAAGTATGCTCCTATTTTGTTTAGACTGAACATTCCCAAATATTTTTAAAGTTCTGTTAAGTACTCTTATAAATTGTGTCAAACTCGTAATTTATTTATTTGCCCCCACAATTGCATTAATGTTCAATAAGCTATTTAATCATTGTTGTTGCCTCCATCTTCACTCCAAGGATATTTACTGATAACTTTAAGATCAATATAGTGTACATAATCATTATTTGTTACAAATCATCCTTGACGACCACATGATACGTTCAAAACCAAACGTACACCAGCAATTAGGACGACTTTCAGCGATGCAAGAGGTATTGAAATCCTGCACTACTATCAAGGCAAATTTTGAAGGGTTGCAATGAACACACCTTGAAAAACAAATACCAGGTAGTGTTGCACGAGCTGTTGTAAACTGGGCCTTAATGCTTAGTTTCCCTTAAAAACATAAAATTCTGTAGAACTTCAATTGTTGATCGTTAGGTACCGTTATACTATGTGGTTGATAGCAAGAGCTGTTGCTAAATCACGTTACATCGCTAACTATCTCGGGTAGTTAGACGGGTGATTCTACGAAAATGTGACAGATCACGCGTGACCAATCACCGTCTAACCGTAGCCTTACTTTGAATCGAGAATATATTAATGCATTATTTTTAATAATATTCTTGCAAAAACTAATATTTGAAGCTTCTTCATGGTAAAATCCCTTATTAACCTAGACTGTTGCATGCCTATCGGGTTAAAATATTCATGGATAGAACAAAATCCTGCTCTAACCTTATTCTTGAAATTAAATATTTAAAAAATTTAAATTATAGTTTGTTTTTTGTGAGACGTTTTATATTGTAAGTGCAACAGAAAATGTAATTTGCAAAAGGCTTTTTAAATATACTTTTTCTAAATTTGAATTATGTTGAAAGTGGTTTTATTCCTTGAAGAAAACTCAAAGGAAATAGACAGTCTGCAATTTTCCAAGACTATCTGCTTTTTGCTGTGTTTTCTTCTACAGAGACTTGTAATGTGATGCTGTGTGGGTAAAGCTTTTCCAGCCCGCTTATCCGGCAGCCTTTCTATGCTTCTTGCAACATTAAAATTATGAGAACTTAAGATCTTCTTAATTCATTTTTTAGCAAATATTGCAAAACATTCTAATCAAATTTATTAATGAACTGTGAGGAACTGGGAATTTTAAGCAATGGATAAAAAATTAATGGGATATTATTAGAGTCCAACAAATTGTTTTTTACCAATAGCTATTTGACATGTTCGGGTAACAATGCTTCCCGCGTGCACAGCTGTTTTTGAATTGCTAACTGCTAACTCAGTCTTGTTTTTTGTTACAGGAATAAAGTGATATTCATATCTATGAGTTATCACAGCAAATGGAGGAAATCTATGTTAATTGCAATTTAGTTAAACTAGCTTTTAATTAAAAACGCACAGCAACAAACAAAAAATTGACTGCATTGTGCAGTAGCATAGAATTCTAGACAATTTACTGCACTGAAAAAAATCACATGCCACACAGCAATTACATTATAAAATGTCATAATAGTACCATATTATGCTGAAAAATGAACTTTAGTGTCATATCTATCTCTGCTGTGCAGTTCGCATTGACTAAACATCAGAAAAATAGATTTAAATCTTATTTTCTTTTAGTCGCCGGATATGGAAATATATTAAGTCAATTAAAAACATTCTTTATCTCAAATTTTGGTGATAACTTCCTGAGCTTTTGACAAAAAGCTTGAGGAAAATGACTATTCGTTGGTGAAGGGAATCTAGTAGGACAAAATCTCCCCAGAGTAAGTGATAAATTGATTACTTTCCTGGCATTTAGAACAGCTTGTAAATTTAGTAATTTTCTTCCATTTTCTTAGTTTTATCCTAAAAATTTCATCACTGTTTGATATGTAACATGCTAATTCAAGAAAATGAGAAGTGTTGAAAGCTTTATAATCTAACCTAGAATCCTTCCCTGTCGTTTTCTGTGGGTAACCTCTGAAATTCTCATTCCACACACAAAAATGGAAGAATGTATTATTACAATATATTTATAAAACACGAATTAGTGACAAACTGATTTCTCAATCAGGCTCAAGAAAGATTAACCCAAGAAGTCCTTCAATCTAAAGTTTTTCTTCATCAATCAACGTATTTGTTAGTTCCTTAAATTCCAAACTTCAAAATTTCATTCATTAAAGTTTGTGCGCTTCGCTCATCAAAAATGAAATAGAGGTAATCTCGGCTGGAGTGTAATATCATTCTTTAGCAAACTATGTCAAAATAGTGAATACATGTTCACTAAAATCTAATGAAGGAATCACTTATAATCAGAAATATCTACGAAGGACATTTCCTGAAGAAATCCAAGTAAAATCTAAGGAAATGCTAGTGGAACCTCGTATGATTGGAACGTTATTCACTTCATATGATGGCACATATTTATGATTTTTTAGTCAGGAGACTTATAGCAGATTAATGCAAGAGCATTCCGACAATTAAGCGATCAAATGACTGATCGGATAATGAATACGATAGGAGACGATATGATGTACCTCTGACGTAAATCTAGTTGATTGAAAAGCCTTGCAGTTGATGAACGCAAAATTAATTTAATAGTTTTTATTGTGAAAAATTACCTTAAGTGAAGTTTTTTACCGCTTTACGGAAAATTGTATCCGTACCCAGTCGTCTTTCATTTTGACACTTTCTTAAATTTTTGACACCCTAAAATTTTTATTGATGGAATTTCACTCCCTTTATCTGAACATGCATGAATATACTTTTATTCTTGTTCATTTATTTTACTAATAGTGGGGATAATTTTGGAAAATCATGAGACATAGAACGTATTATTTGCCGTTCCATGCAGGATATTCACCATTAGAGATCGTCAACCATTGCAGTGTCCATTTTTACAGCTGCCCAAAGCACTATATGAAGTTTTCCCGCTGTATGTCGCACTTATAACCATTGATGTTAAAATATTAAGGGCAGACTTATTTTTGGTTAAATATTTAACCCTATTTCCACTATCATTATTTCTACTTAACAAATCGATTTATCTCCAAGCCTGTTAAGAAATATTCTAAGCATTTTACATGGACACAGCAATGGAGTATGGCAATGTTGAAGATGTGTGAAAACATATCCGTATGCCGGAACTGCATGCAAATAAGAATTTTTATCAATGAGAAATTCGATTTTGTAAAAATATCCAAATTATTTCTATGCCTAGTGTTCAGACAATGAGGCGGTCGAATGCCAATGGAACAACTACCCGGAAATATTTTGTTTATGAGGACAATATGTGTTAGTCCCGTCCAGGCAGGCCATGCGCAAAATTCCAACTGGATGGAACAGAAAAAAATAATACAATTCTCTATCCAGTGGTGTTTTCATATTCTCAATATCTTCATTAGTTCGTGAGTTATAAGTGTTCAAATATTATTGTTGATGTCATCACAGATTTTGAAAAAACCATAGTGGAAATAGGGTAAAAAGTAAATAAATGCACCTTTCAATTGCATAAAAATAACATTGTAATATGTGCACTTATGCTACAATAAAATTCCTGAAACATTGAGCATTGTCTAAATTTAACTTTGATAGTTGTGCATTATTATATGCAAAAAAGATTAAAATAGTGATTGTGGATATTTAATTTAGATTCAAATGAAACCAACTTAGTTTCAAAATAAAATAAAACAATAAATATTACTAAAAAATAATTTTGTAAACTCAAAATTTTATCATTTTACTTCCCAAGTAATAGAAAAAAATCTTTTGTATATTTTTATGTTTCTGGCTGTTGTTTAAGATTATTGATTAATTATAAAATCGATGACGTCAATTTCGAAAGTATTTGGTCAATGAGTCCAAATTTATTGAAGTATTTTAATTTTTTCTAGAAATACACAAAAATTTTTAATTATAATAAAAAGGATGAGTTCAATGAAATTTTGTTCAGAAACAGTTTTTTGAGAAATAGTGAGAAAATATGTCCCACAAAGACTTTAACCATGTCGGCATTTATTTGTTACAAAAAATGTTTTGGAATATATTCATTTTACATTTCACAAATAAATTTTTACAAAAGCTACATAAATTGTTTGCGAATGAAAAGCCGAGATTAATCAATATTCTCAATAAATTAATGAATAACTTGAGGTATATTTTAGATATGCTGATTCAAAGTGATATAAAATGAAAACAAGAAATTGGTTTTAAATGCTAAAGAGAACTGGCTTTGCTGTATCACAGCACGTATTTATATTTCCACCGCCAAACACCGCAATAGTGCAAATCGCTAACCCTGTGCACCGCACCGCACCACACTAATTTTTAATATAAATCTGTCTAAATATTTCAGTGAATCTCGCATCAAAGTAAAGTACCAGCAAACAGAACACAGGATTAATCATTTTCACTGTTTTTCGGAAATATTTTAGAACATGCTAATCATTTTAAGAATTAAACTGAACGATTACAATGTTAGAAGAATGGCTTTCTTCAATGCGGCAAGTTTTTCTTGATGACTTTAGAATTTGGCAAAAAGAACAACAAAATTCTAATGCTGCAACTCTATCTACAGAAGTTACCTAGAATAAGCCTCCTCTAAATAACAACTTAACTGTTTAACATAAAAATCAAACACCTGTTCCTGAAAATCCTTGATTTAGATTCCGAAATTGACCACTCATTATGAATGGTAATAGCAAATAGGAAGTTCAAGTAATTAGTTTCACTAAATAAGTGTTTGAGGCTACCAGACTGATTCTTAAAATTAAGGCTATTGCCACTTCGTCGACAACAATCTACATCTCTCTCCTGTGCCAACAATTTTAACCTTTGACACATTCGGCTTGTAAACGTTTTAGATTCATCTTTGATTATATTCATTTGTCTAATTCTAAGTCAGAATTTTTGTTCAACTTTTTTATCCAAAGGATTACCGAGTGGGCTCAACCCACCCTGTAAAATTCTATTAGGGCCTCAGACCCCGTGCTATAACTTTAGCATGAAATGCTGGAATTTATTTGTTGAGAAAGTCAGTTTGACCAAAATACAAGATAAAAATGTAAATCATATTTAGAGCCCTCATGTTAATTATTTAGGAGTACAGCCCTGTTTTTAGCCATATATAACAATTTATTTTCAAATTTCTTGAAAACCTAAATAGATGAGAATACTTACATTATTTTGGGTTGCAAAGCCGTTATGAGGAGCATTAGAGAAATTAGACCATTAAATGAAATTGATAAATGAGTGTGCAAAGTATGACGTTTCCCAAAATGATTGGTTCATGTATTAGTTTCATATTACCTATTACAGTTTGTTACGATTTCGTAACAAGTGTAGAATTAGGGTTAATAAAATTCATCAAGCACAACCCAATTTAAGTTTTAAAAATGAATAAAAATAGTAACTAACCTCAAAAGATCACCGCATTTAATTTTATTTCAGCTGCTAAGGGAAATTTAGATTATCCATTACATGAGACTCAGAGGTGGATACAGATCCATGGGCCCAATGGGTGGTAATTTTGCAATGGGTCGCATGAAACATTACCGCCAATTATTACGGTAATGATGTTGATTTTTGGTTTGTCTCCTTTAAAATACTTACAAACCATATTCAAAGTTGGAAAACTAATATTTATTCTCTGTAACCAAATTTAATAATTATTTAACGCGAGACTTTACTCGTGTAAAATAATATAAAGTATTGTCCAGGGGCGGATTTAGAAATTTCAGATGGGGTACTAACACTCCCAAACTCGATTTGTTCATTCTAGATTTGACTAAATTTCTATTCCTCATACATTTCTCTACGTGTTGTGATAAGAATTTTAAGCATTTTGATGATCTTCTAATTTGGACTTTTTGCATATGAGTTTGAGTTTCGGCGAATCAATTTCGAAATTCATTTTTTAATGTATCATATTTTAAATTTATAAATATATCTATTTCTGGGCCCGCACTGAATTTCAATGTTTTTAAAACATTCAAAATGTTGATAAATTTGTCCGTGTTCATCTTAACACATTTTTAATGACATAGCAGTGAATCCCAGCAATAATGAGTAAGGCAGCCCATGCCATGGTAGTTGGATGTTTCATTGTTGTTGAGGTGTAGCAGGATTGAATCTTGATGTTTCTACAGGGCCTCTAATCAATGTTTTGAGTGTACAGAACACCTGAAATGTGGTGTCATTAATGTACTTAACAGTTTGAAATTAACCATTGTACAACTATTGTATTTCGTACAAAGTTGCAGTTTCATTGAACATTTTGACTGTGTATTACATAGTATTTAAGAAATTTCCAAATGGTCTTAACTTTATTAGGCGGTGTTAAAAAGCAAAAACGGAGGTGGTCAACTACAAACATAGGTAGCCATCTATGGTTTTACAGTATATCTTTCATATTCAGTATTTTTAAAAAAGATTGAGGAAGTTATTTAAATTTCTCATAATATAACAAGGATCTGAACTTTTTAGGTATTAACATGCGGTTTTTTCAAGAAAAGTGGGGTGAGAAGTACTCACTAGTTCCTCCTTGGCCGCATCCTTCAACAAAAATGTGTTTTAATTAACAACTTCACTGAAACAGTATTGGTTCTCTTTACTAACTTTACACAGATTTATGTATGCTGTGAAAGCGGGTCTGCCAACTGCTTATATAATTTCTTAAGTAGAAAACATTGGTAGATGTTAGATGAAATGCATATTGGATTGGCTAATATGTTTAATTTCTAATAATATGAAAGATTATTTATAAAAAAATGGAAAGTTTGAGAAATATTTGCCGAGTTTTTGCAACGTTTGGTAAATTTAAAAAAAATTGCAAATTTGAAAAATTTGCTAAATATTTTGCAAAAATGGCCAAACCTTTGGATCGATTTGCAAATGGAATGCAAAAATTTAGCACACATTAGATTTTTCCAACTTTTTTGCTAAGTTTGCCCAAATTAACTTTACAGCTGCACTCTATTTTGCTTCCTCATGGTGGGAATGGAGTCCCATAGTCCTTCCTTAAATCTGCCACTGGTATTGTCCTATCTATATTGCTGAGATACTTTCTTAAACTTTGGTGCTATTCACATCATCTACAAGCTTACTTGGTTAAAAAAGTTTTGTAATATAGGGAACTTCTTAAGGCACTAACTGAAGAAATATAATTGCAACGCGCAATGCCATGCATCCCGGGACTATTGGGTCTCCCTGCATTGACCTTGCTGCATAAAAGCAACCATATTTAAACAAATATTTTACTGTTGAGCTGTTTTTCAGTGTGAGATGTGGTTATGGGTGTCAAATGTAACAATGAGTTACTTCAGGACTTGAAAAAACATGGGTCATGACACTGATGGTTGCCAAAGTCATGGGTCGCCTCTAGTGACCAATTCACAGCTCTGATCCGACTAATTAGTATAACGAAGATAACTGATTCTTGTTCTATAAAATTTATTACATTAAAATCAACGCGTTCCCCACTATTCTAAGACAAAAAATTAGTATTAATTTCATTGTTTTAAAAAACAAATGCAGAACAAACTAAACCAGCTAGTCACAATTTTAAAAAAATTCATGGTAAGACATATTAGATGAAACAAACAACGACATATTTCCATCGACGATAGTCGCTAATATTTACATTTGAATAAGGATAAACAGCAAGTGCACTTTTTATCATTTGGAATTTTATACAAAAATACATATAATTTATATTTAAAATTTAAGACAAATTACAACAATTTTCACATACAAAATCATTGATAAATTGAATAATATTGCAAACATTTAAAGCAACACGTTTGACGACGATAGAAACACTAACAATCATTGGGAAATGAGTCGATTAAGTTATCAGCAAAGGTAAACCCTTCAAACTCGCGTCCGTCGAGATTCTTTAGAAAGTTTCTATCAGTTGCGCTAAACAAAGTCTTTTGCTCGGTGAATGCAGAATCAAAGAACTCTGCGTCTCCCGGATCATCCTAAACCATCAATTTACTAATCATAACCTAAATTTCCTGAAATATGTATTGAAATCATTTATTGTTGAGAAATTCATAAAAACATTGAGAAAAATCACGAGCATGTCATTGGACTAGGCCTGCACAAAAATGAAAATTCGGTATTTTTACCAAACAAAATCAAGATATTTTCATTTCGATCATCATTGCAAACATCCGGAAAGACAAAATATCAAACTATGAAGTCAATAAACTGGATAGGCCAAGTATAATTGCACAAGGAAACCAAATGGGCACCATTGTTTCAAAACAGCATGTGGAAAGATAACTGGTGCCACAAATACAGCAACATCCGCTATTTAACAACTCCATTTTTGGTACGACTGGGCATTCACACCAGGGAAATGCCGCGCAACAAATTGATTTTCCCATATCCCACGCGCAACATCTATAATCGAAAAACGCAACATTTTATCATTGTACCAGACAATTTACCAATAACACACATCTGGAAGCAGTTCCGAAGAGCAATTAAATCGATTTCCGCACAACATATCCCTGATCTGCCTCTAGATAAACACTTTATTAAAACAACTCCAAAAAATAACTCTCAGTACAAAATTAGCAAACAACGTCGGATTAATATAATGACACAACATCCCAAACAAAGTGATGTGGCTATAGTTGGTATTTGCAGACCACAAAAGTTGGTATGATAGACCCACAAATTTGAACATTTTAGTAACGCTTGTATTTTCGAAAATTCTACAACTCATTTTCGATTCGATTCAATTTTTCACCTAAACGAAAATAGCAAATCCATTTTCGTGCATTTAAATATATATCTTCGTTTTTGTGCATGCCTACAATGGACTTTATTATCAGTACAAAAGCGATGAAATCGTAATTAGCAAGTAAGTCATTATGGGTCAAAGATTTGAAAGAGTGTGAAAGTTCTTAAAATAAAAGTTGATTAATTCTTAATTAAAAGTAATATTTTGATGGGATAGAATTCCTTTCATCTTTCATTGAATTGGCTTTTAGTGGCTTTACCTTTTAATTTGTCAAGTTAAAAGATGCTGGCGTTTCCTGTATTAACAAACTAAAAGAAATTCCCTTTTGTTAAGGAGTTAAAATAAATTACTTTGTTAAAATTTACTCAATTTAATCAAAAGACTTTTTCTAGTAAATCTCGCTAGATGTTAAAAACTTCAATAATATGACTGTTTAACTTTCATTTCAAGCTAAAACTAAATAAAATCTGTATGGACTAGATCTGTAAACATGAAATAAAATTTTTTAAATTATTCTCAAAAACTTTGCATGTGAAAATAATGAATTTTTGGTTTACATGAGCACCGTTGATATACTCATACCCTAAGGAACAGGGGAGGCTGGCAGGGCTGGAACCGCTCCAATAATTACCCCGAAGGTGCAGTTTAATAGCAATTTAATAATGGAAAGAACCAACTATAGGGGATTAAGGTTGCCCCCTAACTTAATGTTTATCAATTTCTCCAAAAATAGTAAAAGGAATTCAGCTCTTGGAAATGTCTTTTAAAAAATGAAAAAGGTATATTAAATTGCTTTAAAATATTGCCATTGGGAAAATGTCATAACAAGTGTTCCAAATTCAATCAATTTCCACCCTTCACCACTGATTGTGATGATATTCAACATGAGAATAGTCACCCTGAGTAAAATGTATGCTTTCGAAAATTAATTTGTTGTTTGTATGTAAAATGAAATATTGTGCTACTGAACGTCTTATACAGGATGTTTCAGTACACCTCGCGGATTATTCTTTGATGAAAATTTGTATTGAAAAATGCAAGTATTGCTCGTTCATCTGTTGGATGATTGATCCATAAGCAGAAGATCGAGGGAAAACAGACTATGTCTCTAAAAACGCTACTTCCGGTC
The DNA here is from genome assembly GCA_900660155.1 of Hofstenia miamia. Taxonomy (NCBI): domain Eukaryota; kingdom Metazoa; phylum Xenacoelomorpha; order Acoela; family Hofsteniidae; genus Hofstenia; species Hofstenia miamia. The sequence continues at coordinate 94,273 of CABFPE010000182.1, forward strand.
TAAAAATGTACGTGCTGGTAGGGGGTCTTTGAACTTTTGGTTGAATATGCGATGAGCTTTTTCACAGTCAAATGCAATGGAAAGACAACCAGTGGCAATGGCTACCGATCTGAATCTGGAATAAATCAAACTTATCAAGGAATCTACGCCAAAGAATTTCAACAACAGCTTCGAATTTCATTTTTCAAATTTCCTAATCTGTTATGATGCACGATGATTTCATAGAAATATAAAAATAATAAAACAAATCTGGGCCACATCATGCATTCAAACAATGGTAAAATCCTGCATTAAACGTTTTGGCAAATATTGGTTTGACAGGTCATGGATACTGCAACGCAAAAATAAGGTCTGGCCTTAAAGCTGGTTTTTAAGTGCGAACGAAGTAAATAGAAACAACCGATATATATATATATATATATATATATATATATATATATATATATATATATATATAAATATATATATATATATATATATATATAAATATGTACATACTCACTTAAAAATCACTTATGTTAAATGCATCCTGACTCATCAAAATAATGTAACATCAGTCTCATATTTTAGTCATACCCAGTCAAAACTGATGTTCTGCAGATGTCTCATTAGGTTATCGCTGATACATCTCATGAGATAACATTGATATGCCAAGTGAGAATTAATGTACGCTTTTAGCGATGTAAAAATAATTTGTGCAAAATGTCAGCACTAACTGAGAATTGTTTGAAAATTAGTAAAACTCCTTTTTAATTTATAATCTATTATGTTGCATTAAAAAAATGATTTCAAATTTTTTTAATTTAAATTTATTATTGCCAAAATTATGACCAAATTGCTAAAGATATATCCGATGTTTTAAAGCTATCATTCATACGAAATAAATTAGTAATTATATTTTGAAATGAAATTCATTATCAATACTAGCGGTATTGTGTTAGTTATTGATAGTTTTGACTGTGCAAAATGTCTTTGCGTTTCTAATTGCTTTGCTATTTGCATTCTTATATGTATCTGTGCCAAACAATTGGGTCTGCAGAATCTTATGTGTTCTTTGTAGTATCTTAGTCATTGTCATTTAATAAATTTGCTAATGATAATCTGTTATATGCATTAAAAACGCATTGAAATAGTGTTATAAATGGTGTCGTTGTGAGGGTAATTAACCTATCTCGCTTTCTGCTATACTCAAAATATCTCACTGTGATACAACATCAAACATATCTGTTTAGACAACTTGAGAACGTCTTATTGGGACATATGGTGTCTCAATGAGACCTCCTAGAGATATTATTTTGGACGGAAATTAAGACAGATTTAGGATCATTTTAGGATGTATTGTGATGTCTCATGATATTGCTAGGATGGCAATTATGTCGCAGTGAGATCTTTATAGGATATCGCGGGGATTTCTCATTTTTATCTGGGTAAGATCATTATGTAGAATTTTGAAATAAATATAAGAAAATGATATATTTTTGTTAAATTTTATGCTAAAATGTATATGTAGTATTCACTATTTAGCATTTAATACTGATATGGACTAATTCGACTACGAAAAACTAATTAATAAAACTGACTTATTGCCTGTTTTCTGAAAAATTCAGTAATGCTTAGGTTTATGCTGTTAATTTTATTTAAAAATTTTTAGAAATTATATTTATATGATTTATATTTTCTGCAACGAAAAACTATTTTTTGGAAAAAAAGTCAAAATCATGAAATTTTAATGCAAATTTCAACCTCTTTCTCATATGTCTTCTTAAGTTCACAAGCGATACTTTCATGTTCAATTTATTTACTTAGAATGCTATTAGTGGCATTGAATAGATGAGATTTGGGATAGCTCTTTTTTATATTCCTAAAATATCCAAGAGTAATGCAAGCTAAGCATTTCCTTAAATTTTATTATGTAGAGTGTAAAATAGCCACCTCCTTTCAGCAATTTTACATAATTTCAATATTTTATATGTATTGATATAAAGCAATATTTTATTAACCAATCAGAACCGACATCTTATCAAACTTTCTGGTGCATTAAAGTAGATCATTGCTATTTACTAGTCGGAAGAAATTACACGCATTTTTTTGAATGATTGACAATTGTTAAAGTATTAAGCTTCTAAATATATTTAAGGAAATGAACAGTGTTTCACAAATTCCAACTTTAGTTTGTGTTATAATTATTTTAGATCTTCAAAAATGCAAGCAGTTACTGAAAAATAAGTTTTGTACTTACATCTGTTATCATACACCAAAAGAAAATATTAAGCAGGAAACCTACAGTTAAGCATCATTTAATGCCGACCATAAAAATAATCTATTGGTAATAGTTTCATTATTTATAAAATTCAGCATTATCAGATTGTTTATTCAATGATTTCAATGTTTATTAATTCACTTTGAAATTTTCGTTTCTTTTTTTGGAACTCTAACAAAAATGTGATTCACAGTTTTAGAAAACTACAATTTTCAGATTTTTGAGATGAAGAAACACATTGCAAGAATTTGATAATTGTGAAAAATACCCATAAATATTGATATTATATTGAATGGAATAAAGTTAAAATTTTGTTTAAATGTCTTTTGAAAAATGAACTTCTCGTCTTTTCATTTGGGCCAAAATGCTGTTATTAATGTATTAATATTATTAATTGATTTTTAAATTAAAATTAATTTTTTGAATAAAATCTTACCCATTGATCTTATAATACCAGTACGAATGCCGAATTGAAAGCACACACCGCAATCCCAAAAGGCTAGCACCTGCATAAATGCTAAAAAGCTGGTTTTTGGTTCAATACGTTTGCAGGTGATTATTATAAAAACATTCAGAAAACCACCGACAATTCCAATTCCTCCATTGCTCATGCTGACCCATGTTGCCAAAATGTAGTCAAATTGTTCAGTTAGCGTCGAGTTCATTTTGAGGTTCAGTTGGGACTTTCGAAATATTTACACCACAATGTCGTCATTGATTGGATAATTTTTTGCTTGTTAATTATTGTTGAATTTAGAATTAACAATTTATAATGCTTTCGCTACAATTTTATGTGCAATACAACATTATCCTCAAGGGATTAGTAGAAGAGGGTTATATGCTTTTCCGATTACATCAAACCGATTATTTTTAAATTTGCAACTCAAAATTTTTTATTTAGCCATTAGAAATTTATTCCCTTTCATCATTTCAGAGTGATTAGAGAAGAATATGAATCAGCTATAAAGGTTTAAGTAAAATTCATTCGATTTTTATCAATACTTCTGTTTAATGAATAAAATTCAGAATGAATATCACTAATTTGCTTAATACATTATAGTGTTCAATTGTTTTAAATTACCTCAATTAAACATCCTAAAATTCTTTCCACAGCAATAGTTAAATGCTATTGAAACACAAATAGAAAATTCAAATTTTTTAGCATGTACACTTGCAGAGGTAACACATTTTATCCCCTTTTATATGTGTACTGAGGAATACAACTTTAAAAGTTTTCTGCAAGAATTGTTATTTTTCCACATGCAATCCCAAAGAACATTAAAATATTCCATTTCTTGTCTTTCACTCGCAGCTTCAGAATATTCCAAGTATGCTCAAGGACTTTCATATCCAGGGAACACACAATCCAAATTTGGAGCAGAGTAATTCTAGAATTTTTATAATTTCCGGGGATAATTGTGAAATGAAATTAAGAGCGCTCTTTTGTTGAAATAAAAAGTTAACCCCTATGATGAGAGCTACCCACAACTTCATTATTTTCTGTCTTGACTAATATCGATGTTTCAGTGGACATGAACCAGTACTCGATGCCCTGATTAATAAAATGCAGCCCTTACCATAGGTTTTGCTTTATCGTGGGTAAGAATTTGTCAAATACTTTGAGTTGCAAAGTAGAAAACCATCCGATGGAAGTTTCTAACAAATTTCAATTTTTCAGACTGTATTTTAAAGATGGTATGCACCATAAAAGCAGACTTTTCTCGTGTGCTAAAGTAAGTTTTTAAGAAGCTCTAATTGGCCTACATTGACACCAAATAATACACCGACCAACATACTAATAGCACAGTCACATGGTGAAAAAGTGGTCGAGACGTCCTTTTGTTGAAATTTTATGGGTCTTCCTAATCCGATTTAACAACTATTTGGTCACTGTATGAATAGGGCTTATGTATTTCTCCAATTGAGATTTTTGACAAACCAGTAGATCTAGAATAGTCTTTCTGATTGATATTTTACCGGATTAAATTTTATCATTAATTCCTTCAAATTTACTGGAATATTTTGGCCCTTGTACTTTTCTAATAAAAGTTTATATGATGAAAATATCAGACAAAATGAAGTTACACAATTTGCGTTATCTAATTTGTTTTAATACCTTCTAAAAATAGCCTGTAGGTAGTTGAACATCTATTACAAATTGTTAAATAATATTAAAAGGATTAGAATGCCAAGATTGGAACAGTATTAGAATGTTCTGTGCTTGTAAATGCTCATTGAGAATAACTAAGAATGCTCGAAGTTTGATTTAGCATATCTAGCTCATATATTTTAAGCATTTGACATTGAAATTCTCTAAAACCAGACACATTATTCAAGCACATGTCTCTAAAAAATTCGGTGTTTTTTTTCTAAGTTATACCTTGTATCCTGATTTCTGAACCAAGAGTTATCTCAATTACATGGCTGCGCATAGTTTCTTATTTTGTAGAATTTTTCTAAAGGACTTCTACAGCTGATGTACCGATGTGTGAGACAATAGCAATATGATATAATAAATAAGATAAAAATATCTCCAAGTACTTGTTCGGTACAATGTTGTCCGCATTTGAAATGAGATACCAAGAAGTATGTTTGATCAATATCTTTAAGCAAAATATTACCTGGTTTCTCTCATTTAATTCAACTTTGTCTTCCCAAATCAGGCCAAATCTAGATGTTAGTAATTTAGCCAATCATAGTCAAGTTTTCTACCTCGATAAGAAATTAGTGACAGCATACCTAAGTTTACTAGCTGTTTTTATGGTTTAGGTCATAGTTGCCAAATCAGTATTAGGTCTATTTCAGAAATGGGCCGGTTTCTGGTAGGATTTAATAAAGAACATCTTGCACACTAATTTTTTAAATTTTATTAAATTTAATTCTTGTGTGTTACTTAGAGTGTGTATATATAATATATATTGCTGGATGGTGTGACTAGCTGCACAGAAAGCGTTGGCGCAGAAGTACTACAACCAGTTTTTC
>CABFPE010000182.1:106020-116458 GCA_900660155.1 Hofstenia miamia
AATCTCTGAATGAAGAAGAATATTCAAAAGGGCAAATACAACGTCAAAGTTTTGTTAATCTAAATCACATTGACTAAATATTTGCATAGAACAAACTTCTACAGCTAAAGCAGATCTACCTTCCATGCCTAAATTAGTGTTCTGCGGCAAGATAATTTTCTTAGCCGTAGCAGGCCGTTTTGTACTTAGAGGGCCGTTAGCCGTAAGGCTTTGGACATAGCCAGCCGTTGACTCTAAGGCTTTAGCCATGATTTTTTGTGATAGTCAGTGCTTTTTACTAGTACTAAGTGCAATGCAAAGATTCAAACATGCCCATACTTCGAACAATTAAAACAAATTGTGAAAGTTTTAAAAACAATAATTCAAATCTAAATCATGGAAACAAATTGTTAAGTAGCTCATGCTTAAAAATTTTTAGGCGAGCAAATAACTAAAAGTTCGTTAACATGAGCTCGGCTGAGCTGTTTTTTTTATCGGTAATGGTGCTTCCTCATCCGAAAAACAAGCTCTCACCTCCATTTTGTGTTGCAGGTGTAGTATGTAAATGTTCGATAATCAAGGCAAATTGGGGTATATTGCGACCTTCCGTATTAACTAAGACTATTGTACATGCACTAATAATCAAAAAGACATCATTAGTACTTTCAGAAATGAATTCTATCTAGTATTTTGGTCGTAAAATTAAATGTTTGGCCATAGCCGACCGTTGGACGCTGCTATGGCTTGCTAATAAACCAGTCGTAGCCGCAGAACACTAGCCTAAATACGGAAACTTGTAGCCATGGTTCGATAAATTCCAAGACGGCACCCATGCTCCAATAGATAAGACAAATCAGTATTGGAAACAGAGTGTAAGCTCATTCACCTTCAAAGAATTCTTTTTTCGATCAAAATTCAATTTCAGACTTTTAACACAAAAAATTTATTTTTTTAAAAACGAGTGGTCATTCATAAAAAATACCAATAGACCGCACTAGGGGAAAGTAAACGTGCCCAAAAATATGAGGTAAATTCGCAAAGAGATATGTATCAATATTTTTACACAATTTTCACACAAAAAGAACATTTTGCAAAATGCAATTGCTTGTATTTTCAAAATCGGATTCATTCAAACATCGCAACTTTCGTTGGTACCTCTATTAACTATGCTCAAGAGAACAAATAGCTGTTTGCAAATATATGGTTCGGGTGCTACAACAAATATGTTCATATGAATGAAACTAAAGTATGAAAATACTTGGTTTATTAAAACTCAAATAAAATGATTGTATGGCCTAAAGGACTTTAGGTTTTAAAAAAATGCTAAAATTTGCATTGTCGCTTCTTATACATTTGCTAGAAATTAAAATTTCTCAATCAGCTATCTCATCTCTATGCTGACGATACCCTGCTCCATATGATTTTTAAGAAATATGATACTCAATATTATCCTAATTATATTGGATCTATCATTGAAGAAGTTGCAAACTTTGAACAACAATTTTCAACGCCTTAATAAATAAAAAACCAAAATTATGTTTATTGGTACCCAGCCAACTGAAACTATCAATCTAAAATATCTTGAGAAATCAGTGTATAATCTGAAATATTTTTCGAACAACATTTATCAATAAAGTTTATAATTAATTCTATTTCTTAGAACTATTATATCCATACGAGATTTGTCAACGAGCCGAAATGTCTAAGCTCTGTTCGTTTAAATTTTGAGAAAGTTCAGCTCGGTTCGCACATAAAATTATTCAGAAAGGCTCGCTTCAGCTCCATAGTTTTTCAAAAATATTGCGCTCTCAGAATTTTTTAGATAGCTCTTCTTATTATTTAATAAACATTTCTAAAATAAGATTATAAGAAAGGCATAGCGAATGAAAAAATAAGAAAAATCTGCATAATCAAATTAACAAGTAGAACTATTAACTTGCTTTGCCTAAAATAGGCTCGTTTTGGGCTCTTTTTATATCCAATACTTGCTCAAGTTAAGCTCGGTTCGGCTCGGCTCGTTGACAAGTCTGATCCCTACAATCTTAAAAATTGATGTGTGTGTTCCATTTTCCGTTTAAGCTATAATGACCTCATATCTCCTGTTATAATTGAACTAAATGGCTCATAGGCAAATTTAGAATCATTTATTAAAATATACCCCACTGATTGGAGGCTCCATATTATCTACAGGATTTATTATCTAAAGCATCATCGAATCACATAAGATTAAAGGTGGCTCATTTCACTGTTCCAAATACTAAAAAGGGGAAACTCGACTCTGTCTTTTCACGCGGTGGCCCTAGCTTTTCAACTCCTTACCAATATCAATTTGAACGGCGGAGAATATTATCCTTCTTAAAAGGGAACTTAAGCATTACCTTTTCATGTTTAATTTATAGCTCATTTTGCAGAAGAATTATGCACGATGTAAGAAATATAAAACTAATAAATAAAATAAATAAATATATATATATATATATAAAGTGAATAAAATGAAAACATTCAATATATACATGCAGATGCAAAATCAAGCACATGCAAGGATGTGTAGCTTAAAAGCACAACTGCATGAGTTCAAGTCTACAGAAGATGAATGTCATACTTGCATTAATTGTTGAAATTGGGATTGATGAAGGAGAAATTGTTGAATTGGTCGACTGCATTTTTTAAGTGCACAATGAAAGAGCGAGTGACTTTCGTCAACTTGCACTCATTGTGAAACTTAGCAAAATTGGCTGTAGGATTTTCATGCTCCTAAACAAAATACATCATGCAACAAGGAAGTGCAACAACATAGAAGATATACAAATATTCAATCATTTTTAGTAACTCAATCTAAAAACAGATCTTACTTTTTAAACCTTGTCTTTACCATTTGATTTTAACAGGGAATTTCTTCAAAAAATAGAGCTATTTAAAAAAATACTCATATGAAAAATGAAAGAATCAAATCTTTTAATAGGTTGAACAATCAAAAATTTTGTCAGTGTTCACTCAACAAACACTCTTTGAATCATATTTTCGTATGATCGTAGTGTTTTTGTATGATCTCTACATCAATGCAAAATATAGAATTTTCCATAAAGCTAAAATTTACACGTTCTCAAAACTTTCATATATCTGACAGACACTTGACAACAAAAATCTCAACATGATGCCGCAATCTTCATTCTCAACAATATTGCAAAACACTGTCCATATAGTCATTCATAAATAATTTTGATGAGTGCTACAAGTTTAAATTGTAACCAACTACTTAAATGTATGCATGCTCCAATCTGTGCTATAGTTAGCAATTTACAAATTATGGGTGCAAAATTTTTGAACCAATATGGAAATAAGCATTAAAACAATTTGAATATTGAGGCAATCCGTGTGTTACACCCTAGTGCATACTACACTAACATGCTTTTATACAGAATTAGGCACCGACAATACGTCGCTTTTTTCAACTAACTGTAAATATTGATTTAAACTTATAAGAACGGAATTCATCAAAATTGCTTCAGGAGATGCTTTATCACTGTATATTGTTATAAACTTAAAATATTTTGTTTTCATGTTTAAATACTCGACTGAGAATCCACAATTCGCATTGCTGCCGCACAAAATTTGAAACGTTTCTAGCAAATATGAATACTTTGATTTAAATTGTAATTGTTAATATTCTTGGAAGTTATATTTGATTCACTGAGCTCTCGTCTGTATTATAATAGAGCACCATAAATTACTTTTTATAGAGAAAAATATATATATCAATGAAGTGTGAACACCGGAATGATATATCGTCAGTGCCTACAAGTAGTACATAATATATAACTAACACCATTTTAATGGAACTACATACCACTTTTGGCAAATAAGGTGGTTGGATTTGAAGCGTTTCGATTTTGTACCAATCGATCATACGGAAGAAAGGGTAGGAACGCATAGCAGCTTCACCGTTAGATCCCATTCCAAGTCTTTGTTGTGGATCAAGAACTAACAACTAAATGAGAATATAAAATTTTAATATGCATGTATTGCAATCTACTAACGTGGTTGCATATCTGATGTGCTTCTTTAGATAACGATTTAGGGTAAGAAATAAAGCCTTTCTTTATGGAGTTGAAGAGATCTTCATCATCGTCACCTTCAAATGGTGGACGACCAACTAACATTTCATAAAGAAGAACGCCAAACGACCAGTAATCGACTGATCTGTTATACGGAAGTCCATTTAGTATCTAAAAGAACAGAAGTGAAAAATCCGAATTAATTATAAGTTATCAAATGGTTTATGAAATATACAAAAACTTTGCCTTCTTTAATTTATTTGGCAAAGTTTAATTTGCAGGAATAGTAAGTTGGAAGAATGGTTTTATAACATCAACAGACCTGGAATCACTGAAGTAAATGATGCTAAAGTTTTTCGACCAGTAGGTGTAAAGCCAATGATTGGAAGAATTTTAGAATCGATTGTATTAGACATGTTTCAAGATGAAATGAAAATTATCACTGATCCAATGCAATTTGTTAATAAAAAGAAGAGAAATTCTATTGATGATGTACTCCTCTCAGCACCACAGTATGAAATAATTCTATGTGATGATCTTAATAAACAATTTGTCAAAAAACATTTGGACTTATAGATGAATAATTTCTCTTTGATAAATAAAGTGAATATGGCTACACATAGAAAATCTCTGTTGGACGTCGTATTATCGGACTCGCTGGAAGAATTCTATGCTAAATCTAATTTATTACCCCCACTAGGACAGAATAAATATGGATTAACATTTCAATGGTGAACCAAAAGATATCATATGAGAAAATCTTTTATTGATTTTATTAACCAATCGGCTAACACTGATTTTACCTCCATGTATTACATGAACATTAATGATAACGTTGACTATTTTTATTCTGCAATGGAATTCGCAATGACTCGAATTTCCCTCCGTTTTATAAAAATGAGTTCAAAGGATTCACCATGGATGACGCCAACTATAAAAATTATTTTGGAAGAACAATACAATTAATTTTTTTTCATGGAAATGAGGAATTTAAGAAAATTCATAAAAAACTGGACTATGAAATTATTAATGTTAAACGGAAATGGGACGAGAAAAACGAAACTGCGGATAAGATGGGGAATATTGTGCATGACATGAATGGTAAGGGAATAACGACAGCATAATTGCTCTTGTGAATCCTTTTTAGTGTCAAAGGTGCCTTATCTAATATAGCTACCGAATTCTCTGAATCTGGCGATTAATACCTTCACTTATGACGTCGACGATATCAGAAAGTTTGATCAAGATATTGATATGTTTACCACTCCTTTTGAGACTCTTACCTATCTATTAAAGTTAAAAAACAAAAAAGCAAAGGAGAATGATGGCATTTCCACTTAACTCTAAGATAGCATCACACCTAATTGCTAAACCACTATGAAATATAATAATGACTGTTCAATACAATAAAAAAAAACCTGACGTTCTACCTTTACCAAAGATTCCCCATCCAGGTATTAATGATTTGCGTCCTACATCACTACTATCTATAGCTGTTAAATTGTTGGAATGGGTGATATTAAAATTTACTAAGGCTGATACACTTGACTATTCACAAAGTGCTTATCGTCCAATTCATCCACCGAGATTATGCTAATATCTGTAGTGTACAACATTACTCGCCACTTGAAAAATGGAGAGCGCGGGTGCTATGTCAAACAACCGATTTTCCAAAGCTTTTGATAGTATTGGACATGATTTATTAAGAAAAAACGTTACTAAGAAAAAACATTACTAAGAAAGTTACCTCGTAACATTATTATGCTCATTCATGATAATCTTAAAAACAGGTATTTTCAAATCAGAGCGTGCGATAATTACAGTAATTATTATTATCTTATCAAATGTGGTGTGCTTTAAGGGTCGTTTTTAGAACCTCTTCTTTGTTTATTCCTAAGCGCTGTATTGTTCCAGAAAGCAATTATCCCGGATCACATACTAAACGATCTAATCCCCCCGTCGTTTACGTTTCTCAACCCAATTTGCTATGGAAAAAATCAAATTGGAAATATGCAGAAATCAATTCATTTCTTTCTGTTCAAGATATCTTAATCACTAATTATTATATGTTAATATTTTAGTTAAAATTTATTATGTATTTGGTGTACTCTAGGTTCAAAAAACATTACTACTACTACTGCTATTATTATTCAAGTGCCTTTAATACTGCACTTCAAAACAAGTTATTACAACAAATACATCCAAACTCAAAAGAATTACGCCAATGGATAAAGGTACTGCACTCAATTAAATGATGATTAATATGTTAAGTATTAATGCAACCACTTCTGATACAAATCCATAAAAAAAGTTTCCGCAACCAGATTCTAAAATAAACTCTTTCTACAGTGCCTGAATATTTTTTCTCACTTGGAAATACTAATATTGATAGACTAAAGTATGAATAACAAAGTGCAAGTTTCCATGACACTGACAATGGCGTAAGCAAACAAGTAAAATTCCCATCAATGATCAGCTAAAATTCTGGAAGATATGAAACTTTCATCAATTGGTTTCATCTGGGATTGTAAATTTGCAAAATTTAATATTATACTGATCAAACTCACTTGGATCAAAAATATAGTTAAAATAAATTCTTCGATAGGTTTCCATCATGAAATAATGTTGTAGCTTAAGCCCATCTGCCCTATCAGGGAGCGCGTACGAATTTCCATTTTAAGATTTCCACTATTGATTTTTTTAGTTAAGACAAAGACGGTAAAATGCATCTTAACTCCCTATTTTTGCAATATTTTGACAGTTTCTTTAGACTTCTTAACGTCATTGACCACGCCACTCGTTTGCTACTGATGTGTTCCCTATCAGAAAATCATGTCTACGGTTTGGTCTGATTTTTTATTCATCAATGAACAGATATGGGGAATCGTTCGGGAGAAAAACTTGAACGATTTGTTAAAGTAGGGTCATTTTCAAAATGTCAGTTATGATGTAACTAATTTGAATTAAAACTATTCATTTTGGAATATCTACTCTCACTTCTCATAATGTCCAACGCTTTGTTTCAAAGTTTCTCAAATTAATCTTTGGTATCATCTTCAAAGAGCTGGAAAAACTAAATGGCGCCTACGTGCATTGCTCGACATTCAGGCATTATTGAATGACCAGAGGAGAAAGATTAATGAATATTGCTTCACTGCCATAGTTGCTTTAAAAAATTACACTTGTATACATTAACGAAATTATTTCCAACTCGGGATCCTAAATGACAAAGATTCGGAAGTGTTATCACAAATGAATATTTACAAATTTAGAGACTGATTATATGAGTATTTTTGCATGGTAGTGTTCTTAAAATCAAAATTTTTTCAAAGGTTTGAATGTATGAAGCAATAGATAAATTCATTTTTAAAAAAATTTCAATTTAAAAATGCTCTATTTTAACTCAGATTATTTAGAATTACGGTTTAAGCAATCTCATCAAATAAACACAGATGACTAGTTTGTCTCAGTGAAAATTTTTTTAAATGAAATTGAATTTGCGCGCTTCTTTGTTTAAGCACAATTCAGATGCACTCAAGGTTTGACAAGAGAAGACGCTGTTTTCTGTAAACAAAAAAGTTGTTTGTTCAAATGAATTATATTCTGTTCATTAGACAAAGTGACACTGGAACTCTTTATTTATGTAGCAGACTGGGCTGCACCTGAATTAAGCCATCAATTACACTGTCTGAAAATAATCTCTATATCAGAAGACGCACATGCTTCAAATATATAGGCCTACAAGATTTCTCTTAAAACTAGATGAGTTTAAATTTAATGCCGCATATATATATATGCATGCGAAACCGGTGTAATTATATGTACTATGCAACTAGAAAATTCAGTGACCGTATTTGCACAATTTTGTATAATTAAAACAATACATGATCGGAATGATTCCAATAGTGTGTACAATTCAATCAAAGCTCTTGAAAGCCAAACATAGAGAATGTGCTAGAGTTGATCATTAGCGTTTTGCTAGATTTTGATAATTTAACCTTTCCAAATCATAAATAAGAGTTATTGAGCTGCACCCAACCTAATTGCCGACATATAAGCGATGAGCTTATGTAATATTATAAATCACACATAACTATTTCTACCTGCGTTACTTTGTAAAAACCAAATATTTTTTCCACGTTTTTGGACAATCCAAGCCCGTTAAGAAATATTGAAAGCCTTTTAAATGAACACATCTATGGGGTTGTGCTCACTAGGGGCGTATGCAGGATTTTCTGAAGGTCTGGAGACATCTCTGCGCGAAATTGGGAAAATATTGAAAAATAGTCCATACAATGCATTTTATGATAACATTTTTTAAATTTTTTGCTCAACTTTTTCTGATTTAACCAAAGAACAGCAGTGTTGGTAGCCTGCCGTGGGACATTCCATAATATACGTCCATGCGTAACCACTGATGGGTAATTACAAAAATTTGAGCTAAAAATTGTTCTTGTGCCTAAAGTACATACAAATATAATTTTTTTGCTTTCCGACGAAAAATTGTGTGAACTCCGTTCAGTTGCGCTGTGCGTAAAGGCAAATGTCGAATGGAGTTTATAATAACACTGAGAAAATGTATACTAGAAGTACATTGCTGTCCCCTCTATTATCCAAAACGTTCAAAAAGTTTAAGTGTCGAAAGTACAAATGTTTACCTCTGGAGCGATATAGTCTGGAGTCCCGCAGAAAGTCTTCGTACATTTACCATCACGAATGTTGTCTTTGCACATGCCGAAATCCGTAAGTTTTATGTGACCGTCTACTGTCATCATGATGTTATCGAGTTTCAAATCTCTAAATCAGTGATTTCAGAATTACAACGTCTCGATACACAACATATATGCAGTCGCTAAATTCAAAGAATCAGCGTTTTCACTGCGTTCTCAACAGTAATAGCATATTACAAAATTGAATAGATTCTTATTATGAAGAAAAGCTTATTTATCTCAAATAACTGAACAACTTTGCAATATTGTGGTATTTGAACACAACTTGGGTAATTAAAACAAATTATATAAATGAGAATATAAATATATTTGAAAATTTGCCACCAGAAATTTAAATAGTAAATAGTGTAGACGCAAAATATTTCCTACGTTTAATGACTTTGACTGCTTCATAGGGTTTTCTGCAAAATAGGACATTTATTTCATACTGTAAATTCTAAAGCATGGTGACAAACAAGCAGTACTGAATTATTATTTGCTGCATAAAAAGAGCATCTGCTGCGATGGATTTCCATTGGATTAATGTTGTCCTTTGAAATAGTGAATCGTATATCCAATTACATCTGGTGAGAATATACTACTCAACAGAGAAAATAAACTCTTTAGTTAACTAATATAAACAATAAATTCTGCTTAATTTTTTTTAAATTTGAACACCTCATTGCAAAAACCTTGATAAATACTGCAATGAATTTACCGATATTTGGAAAATCTTGGAAAACCGAAACGCAATAACCCTGCGAAAATTTTCAAATTAAATAATGCAGCTTCAACGTTAGCCTAAGCTTCATCAAACTGGGAAATTTGTTTGCTAAAGACAGAAACTTCAGACCTGAAAGCCGCAATTTCTATATTTGTTCATTTATAGATTCCCATTTACAATAAACGTTCTTCTAGAAATTGTTTTTGGTATAGGTATCAAAATGGGCGACAGGCTCGGAGTAAAAATCTAGTTATTAAAAGGCAGAAAATGGTTGCCCTATTGATAAATGTTGCACAATATATAAAAAAGAAAAATTTGTTTGAGTGTAACAAAATATTTATGATTTGTTCAATTATGCGTTAGACGTAAAATCCATGTTTTTTTTGAAACACTGCTCTTTTAATGAAAATACCTATAGTGATTTGAGGCGCAAGCCAAGAAGATATATTTTTAAATTATGTTGGATTGCATTTCTAATTTTACGATCTCAACAGTCTAATAAAGTCACCATTCACGCTTTCAACTTAGAAAGCCCTGCTTGCATTTATTGAAGTCTTCCTTTGTGCTTTCAATTTATTAGAAACCTTTAAAATTTTGAAAAACGAATATAATTTTAAATTATGATATCCTATATACGGTATGCAGGCTTGATTATATATACATATATATATATATATATACATATATTTATTTTGCACTTACAATCCTTGGATTAAATAATAGTGCTTTCAACTGAAATTTACAAATTTACAAATTTAACTAAATATATAAATTCAAATGGACATTACAGTATTTCTGCAATTTAAAAGAGGAGGATGAGGCAAACTACGTATTAGAGATACAGATAATCCTTTCTCTTCTCTTCTTATTCAATTTTATTGTGTATAATATTTTTCATATCTTTTGATGATTTCAGAGAATATGAAGCTGTCCTTTAGTCTATTACTTTTGTAAACTAAATATATATATAT
>CABFPE010000182.1:116581-130117 GCA_900660155.1 Hofstenia miamia
ATATATATATATATATATCTGTTTTTTCAATAACGATAGAAGGCAGTATTCTGTGAAATCGGAATTTATTCGTTCTAGTCTCAATCCCATTTCGTTTGGTTTGTAACCCGTCCCAATACATGTAAATTTGCTTTTCCAATGTAGTACCATAAAACCAATTGGACAAAAGCTTATGACAATGACATATAAGACACTGAATAAAACCTATTTTCCAGGCTTGACGTTTTGAAGGGGTTTTCACACAATAATCAGCACAACCCTACTGAAAAAGACTGTTGTGTCCATAATAGTAATAAATGCATTCGTAGGATGTCCACTAAAAACGGTCAATGCTACCAAATGCTTCGAAATTCATCTTACACCAAATGTATTTCAATTACAACATATAGCTGTGCAATTAGAGTATTGCGAGACTGAAAACAAAACTAAAACACAGGACGAGACCGGGACAAACTTAGACTAAATATTTGCTTTTATATTATATTTGCATGTTTATTAAATTTGCAACGCTTAAATTTATCTGGACCAAACCGCACAAAACCAGGCCCTTTGCGAAACTGGAAAACTAACCGGGGACCAGGACAAAAAATGTTTCGTCACGTATGTCTTAATTTTAATAAATTACAGTAAGCAAAGATGGTTGACTATAGCATAGATGGAAAATGGGTCGGGCCGGGCAGAGATATTCCAATCGAATTGGGTTGAAAATAGTAATTTTCTAAATATTTAAAAGTAGTTGATATTTATGTGAAATTGGTACATTAATTTATATAATGTAAATAATACATTAATTTAAACGTTTAATTTTTACATTTGATTGGTTTGTTGCAATTTAAATTCAGTACTCCATGATTACTATGATTTGATTAATATATATGGAAATTATAGTTGATAAGTTAAAAAACGTTCATATAAAACTAATATTATCACCCCAAGTATTCAGAACGCAAATAGAACGTAGTTGTTCTTCAAGCGACTGACGATCAACAACATCTGATCATATATTTAAACCAGACTTGTCAACGAGCCGACATTTAGAAGCTCGGCTCGGCTCGGCTCGGATCGTTTAAATTTTGTGTAAGTTCGGCTGGGCTCGCCTCGCCACATAAAATCTTTGAATGAGGCTCGTTTTAGCTCGGTATTTTTTTATAAATATTGAAGAATTTTCTACATAGCTTTTCCTATTATTTAATAAACATTTCTTAAATAAGATTATAGGAAAGGCATACTGACTGCAAAAAATAAGAAAAATCTCCATAATCCCATTAACAAGCAGAACTATAAACTTGCTTTGCCTAAAATAGGCTCGTTGTATATCAAATACTGTGCTCAAGCTCGGCTCGGCTCGGCTCGGCTCGTTGACGAGTCTGATTTAAACAAACAGATGAGAATATTGAATTGCTATATGTTGAAAAAAGGAATCTAAATACATGTATGTTTCAAATATGTTACTTTTCCCACAAAGCTTTCTAATTGGTTTTTGAGGCAACTGAATTGTTCGGTCATATAATTTTAAAAGCAAATTCCACAATTAGTTCAGTTAAGGTCGGGTTTAAAAATCTCAATCCATATTACAACAATGCTTTTTTCTATTAATAACTGCAGAACGGGACGTTTTATAACAGATAAATAAATTAAATTGATGATTGTAAGTAATCAATGCCTACAGCATTTAATGACTTTTAGGGATGTTTGGTTTGTCGGTGCATCATTTGTGAGATGTGCACATTTAGAGTTTGCTGAATGAACAAAAATTTATATTTATGGCAATTTATAGAAATAAATACCGAATAAAAATAAAATAATCTTTAATAAATTGCTTTGTGTGCGCATTTAAGTTAGGCATGTCGCAGTCTAAGATGCGTTTGCTTAACTCAAATAAATAATCATTAAATACATAATTCATCGCAGCAAGTTTTCGACAACGCTTACAAATAGCAGCTACTCAATAATAACTTAAGAAACTAAAGATATCTACCATGCGAATAACGACAGCAATTATCTAACGTGTTTTAATCGGACTGAATGATTATTAGCACATAGCATTAAAACAATTTTGACACATTATTAAAAATCTATCTCAGAAAATCAATATTGATACATTTTCAATAAAGTTGAATGCGGGTCAAAGAACATTATTAAAAAATTGATTGAAATTTGCGCGAAACGTGAAATGTTTTTGAAAACTAAATTCCTATTATTTCAATAATAATTACGTTCACTAACAAAATAATTAAACTGTGTAAAAATAAGTTCTAAAGTTATGTTGTTTGTGCCAAAAGATTTCTTCTGATTGACAAAAATTTTGAACTTCTACAAAGTAGTATTCCTAGTTCAAATTTTTATGGGTATAGCATAGCAGACCTTACTGTGTGTTAAAAAAATTTCGTCAACACCAGTGCAACAGAGCATTGCGATGAATATAAAAGAGGCATTCATCGGCTATGATGCGTTACTCTAGCATTCATGCATAGAAATTGACTAAACTATTTTTTTGTTGGAGTCAGATCTGCAAGTTTTTGGAATTTCCTTCTTTTTGTACCCAGATGTATTGAGCGCTCTCCGGATAATTCGTTTGGAGACCTTAAGATGACTTTGACGTTCCACCATCGGATCAAGATATTTTGCAAAACTTTGATTTAAATGTTGGGTTAGTTTGCATAGAAATTTAACATAACCTCCTGAAATTTTGTTGGTTCACACGCTGCCTGATTGGTTTTCAAAGAAGTTGAATTTCTTAAAATATCACATTTGGTTGCATATGATTGCTCTGTTATATTGAAGAGGCTTTGATAAAGGTTTTGATGCAGAAATTCGGTCTTAAGAGCTTCAACTTTAACATCATCTGGACGTCTGCTTGCTATTATGTACAATGAATAACAACTTCAAATTTAGCGGAAATTATTTGTGGGACATCAGGTTTGCATGCGCATGTCTGTAATTGATATAGCAGGGAAATTTTTTAATTTCATAGCATTTCGATAAAAACTAAAAGAGCCATCAAGCCTTAAAGATCTTAAATGTTTTTGACGCACAGTATAACAAACAGAAAAATCATAACCACATTGTAAATGGAATTAATGTTCTGCGTCAAAGGCAATTTTCTTGGCCGTTGGCGGTGATACTTTAACCGTAGCCGGGTTAGACATGATTTTGTTGCGTAGTCTGTACTTTATGCTACTACTAAGTTCGAATAATTTAAGAAAATGGTCAAAGCGAATAAGTGTTAAAAACAAAAATACAAATAAAAATCATAGAAATAAATTGTTCATCATAATGTTTAGAAATAAATCCTAGCCGGGATTTTGGCCGTAAAACAAAATCGTTGGCCGCACCTGGCCTTGGCCGTGGCTCTTTCGTTGTAGCCATGGCTGCAGAACACTTAATTGAATTGGAGAACCTTTAATATATGTTCGTTTCACATTGATAGAAAAATTTAGAAACACGTACTCAATGTAGCTGGAGTACGTTATTATAACCTTTCCAAAATAAAATCAATTGACAGTCAAACTGACCTGTAAATAATTCCTAAACTATGAAGATAAAAAAGAGCAACTGTGATTTCTGCTGCATAAAATCTAAAGAGAACAATAGAAGTTGTTGAGGAATGTGAAATGCTTACACTACTTCGGGTTCTTTGAATTTATGTACCCTCTGAATGTGATAAACGAAGTCTCCCCCAGAAACAAACTCCATCACTAGATAAAGACGATCCTAAATATCAATGCTAAAGACAAGGAAACGGTTACTAAAATACAAAAAAATATGATGTTTAGAAATAAAAAGGATTCTAATACTTAAATCTTTAAGACCTTAGAAGCTGCGTTCAAAGGGGAGCTATTTATAGTTTTGAGAGATTAGATGTTTTAATTTCTTGACAGAAAATTACTACAGGAAATAAGAAGAGGATAGCCTTTTTAAAAATGATTAATTTCGTATTGAAATGAAATTAGAACTGACTAAGTTTGGTACAGAAGCGATATATATTAAAAGCAAAATTATTTGACCTTCAAATGACCTGGAATCATTCAGTTGAAAAAATGTCAGTTTCTAAGTCAGATCGAACCAGACTACTTTTTTCGGATTCAACCAAAGCATATATATATATATATATATATAGCATTGCAAAATTACATATATATACATATATCCATATATATATCCATATATATATATATATATATATATATATATACATATATATACATATATATACATATATATATAAAGATATATATATACATATATATATATATATATATATATATATACATATATATTGAGTCTAGGGCTTATAGCATCTAGGAGGAATTTTCGACCAATTCATTAAAAAAAACAGTGTTACGAAGCTTTTTTAGGACTCTGATTCTAAAATAGACAACCAAACCTAAACTAAGCTACACTGTTTGCTACTCGGTTCCAAAATCATTTATTCCGCGCTATGCTATATGACTATACTTAGAAAAACAGATGGAATGTTGATTTAGTGATATGCTGTAATTTCGGTGTTTAGAATTTTGGTTAAAAGCGCTGGCTGCGACTGTTATAAAAAATATTCACATACATGTAGAACTGCAATTGCAATAAAAAAATTGAATACCAAAGTCTGGAATGAGCAGAAGAGTTTCACAAAGAAGGGATACTTCTTAGGAATCGCCATCACTTTTTTTTCCAACATTGCGCAATCAACATCGTCATCTCTAAGAATGACCTCCTTCTTTAAGGTTTTCACTGCAAAGTAGGTGCTATGGCCTTTTAATTGCGCCAAAAATACCTAAACAATTAAATCATTTTAAAACTTGGCAAGATTGAAATACAAGTCATACACACAAGTTTTACACAATATAAAAATTGAAGCATTGTACAATAAAAATATACATGGAGCAGACATAGGAAAATTTTAAAAATTCATTTTAAATGTTGAAAAAATTGAGTAATGTATGCAACTTTGAAATGTTACTTGGATTAGGTAATGCAATAAAGCAGAGTGTGGATTACAAGATGTTAAAATTTTTTAGAGATAAATTGAAAACTCACGTTTTTAAACTTAGTAATGAAATTCATGTATAGTTATTAGATGGTTAGTAAGAAATTACGAGAAGAAATGGCATGTTCATACAGAAGATCCACTTATAAAGATGAGAAAACCGTTGTAACGAGCATATACTTATGAAAGAGCAAAAAATTCTGATGTAACGAGATTTGCAGTATGCAAGACAAATATTGCAAAATTACGTAGTTGCTTTGTTGCAAAAGCTCATTCCACATGAACACGGAACTTTTTTTATACTTCAACTCAGTTTAGAACTAATTCTGTGTCAATGTCTTGAAAAATTCGTATTGTTTAATTTTTGATTGAAAAAGAAGTTTACAGGAGTATGTTATTGGATTATGTTTATTCGTGTTTTCGAATGAAAAGCACAGATAAGTGAAAGTAGAAAATTACGAATTGTATTGCGAAAACACTAAAATATTATTCAAGTGGTTCAACACCTGTCCAAGTTGCTGGTTTGCTATTGATTGAAGTTTGAAGAATGGTTCTACTATACTGCTGATGCTTCTGGTCATTATTTAACTAAGCTGGTTTGATCAGCATTAGTACAATGACTTAGGTTGCAAGTGTAGGAATTTGATGTTTGAGAATAGGTGGAATCCACTAAAAATACCCTAAATCTGCAAGAAAATATATTTTTCCCAAATACAATGCAATTTCCAACGTTCATTCATTTTTACACCTTCTATTATTTTCATGCTAAACAAGAATAAACGTAATCCAATATTTCGCTGTAAACGCTTTTTGTACAGCGTATACTTAATGCGTTCCACTAAATGTATTGTGACACGCAATAACAACAATGTTCTATATATAGCAAGCAAACCCTGCTATTTTGGGGCAGATTTGTCAACGAGCCGACATTTCCAAGCTCGGCTCGTTTAAATTTTGTGTAAGTTCGGCTGGGCTCGCCTCGCCACATAAAATCTTTGAATGAGGCTCGTTTTAGCTCGGTATTTTTTTAAAAATATTGTGCTCAAAGAATTTTCTACATAGCTTTTCCTATTATTTAATAAACATTTCTTAAATAAGATTATAGGAAAGGCATACTGACTGCAAAAAATAAGAAAAATCTCCATAATCAAGTTAACAAGCAGAACTATG
This sequence comes from Hofstenia miamia, assembly GCA_900660155.1. Lineage (NCBI taxonomy): Eukaryota > Metazoa > Xenacoelomorpha > Acoela > Hofsteniidae > Hofstenia > Hofstenia miamia. The sequence continues at coordinate 122,739 of CABFPE010000182.1, forward strand.
AACTTGCTTTGGCTAATATAGGCTCGTTTTGGGCTCGTTGTATATCAAATACTGTGCTCAAGCTCGGCTTGTCTCGGCTCGTTAGAAGCTCGGGTCGTTGACAAGTCAGTTTTGGGGAAAGGTGAGTTCCGTTTATGAAGAACAAGAACAACTGTAATCGGATTTTCCGGTACATAGTAAATTTAATGGGATAAGGAAGAATGACTATTCATAGTAATTGCATCAGAAACGTTACCATTTTATCAAACCATGAAGTATCGCTAGACATGCAAAAATCTGAAGGGAAATACGATTAGTTTTTCCAATTCAAGATGCAACTAAGCAAAAAAACCCAAATTCTTACAATTAAAGCCAGGTTTTATGAATGATTGGAAATTTGTGCGCATGCCTCAGATAAAACAATTGAATTACTGAAAGATTACATAGAAAATTTTAGTCTCCCAATTTGTGTTTAAGTAAAATTAAAGGAAAAAAATTAAACAAAAAATGATATTTACATAACTTAGTTCTCACACAGTTAATGTTTCAAATTATGGTTAAATTGGTTTTATTGAACAGCACTGCAACTTAATAGAATTAGAATGAGTTGTATTAGGAAAGGATGAAGATAAGACTGTCACTCAGATAAGTTCCACGATTATCAAGAGACAAATTGCTTAATTACATCATGAAAACAGTAGCCTAATGCCCAATCAACGATATATTTTACTCAACCAGATGTGCAGATGGATAGCCTTTCAAAAGTATGAACTATGTATCTGTAGGCCTAGCAATATGTCTAAGACACAACTAGACTACTACAAAGATTTATGCGATCCATCGCATGATATTACAAATCTACAGAATTTTTATATACATTAAATTTAATAAAAAAATATGTTCACGCTAAAAGTTGATTGCACGAATAAAGCCTTTTTACTAAAAACGAAGGGATTTAAATTAAAACCAAATTTTTAAAAAATTTTACAAAGTTAAGCCTACTAAATTAAATGTTCTTGATCAAATTAATTTCTCTTTATTTGTACCTAAAAGACAATTGTAGCATGATAAAAACCAAGTCAGCAATAACTTCCGTTCGTCTTGGAAGTGCTCAAAATCCAATAAAGTCTGCCACTCAAAAAATATTTTTGATGGACTTTCGCGCATCAAATTTGTCTTATGAAGAGATAGGAGCGAATGAAGACAAATATAACAATATATTCACTAAGAGCATTTATTTAATTGGCTTTATGCATAGAGATTGTTTCGCGTATTACAAACAAAAATTGTATAATATCCGCACATTTAATGAACTGGTTGAACCTAGAGTGTGACTTCGTGTACCCGATTTCGAATTTCGGGTGAGGTTTCAACTTGTCTGGTTGGGTTCGGTTACAAAGATTAGATTAATTATTATAAAAATATTGATGTTAATCTCCGCTTGATATGAGAAAGATACAAGACGTTAAGTAATACCATTGCATTGCTGTTTCCCTTAGCAGAAAATGATTGACGTTAATGATCATTTGATGGAGAGAAATGCATTACGTCAAATCAAAGTAAACTTTTCGAATCGGGTTGGAGTTGGGTATTTAATTTTCGGGTCTGGTGACGTTCGGGTAGTACATATTCCGATTGGGACAGTCTCGGGCCCATGCTTACCTCATATTATCACTACTATACATGTGTATGGAAAAAGAGCGCGACTATATTTTAACATGCATTTGATTAATATCCCCCGATTGAATCTACGGAAACATTAAATATGTAAAAATGTGACATTTTGCTCACCATAGTCAAATATCGGAAAATTGCTTACAGGTTTGTATACGTTTTGTGTATTTATCTATTTATATGCAATTTGCTTTAGGTGATACACAATCATGAGGATCGTAGGGTGATGTAACACTATTTTGATAGGACAGAAGGGTTTGTTAAATTTGTCCCTAGTCTCTATTGCATCACAGCGTCGTTAATACAGCTGGGCGCCAGCCGGATGAGCCGCCGCTGCTGATATTTTAGGTCAGGCAGCCGCCTGAAAATTTAGATGGCTGAGCGGAATAATAACTAAAACTATATCAAGACAAACGTAATGTGTAATTATAAGGGAACCGCATTTAAAGTCTTTGACGTGTAGTGACTTTTAACATTGATTAGGTTATGTCTTATTAATCAGTTTGCCTGTAAGCGCATGATCAACCTTTTTGCAGTAGATAGTTTCAAAATACTGCTTGCATCATATACTGTTTTACAGGGCTATAGGCCTTATAGGGTTTCTATATGGAATATTACAGTCTAATCAAGTTCTATATATGTCGCTAAGCCGGCTGCGCCACCGCCGATAGTCCTAGGCTGACGGGGCGCCCACCTCAAGTAGTAAATACTTGATAACGAAACGTTGAGTATCAACAAACTTTAAATCTTATAATACCATGGATTTTTCAAAAGTTAAAAATAAAATTCGACAAAAGTATTTGGAAGAGTTTTGAAATGGTTTTTTAAATTATTAAATTTCTCATCAAATATGCATAAATCTATGCAAAGTAATAAATTAAAGTTTTCTAATAAACCGCGAAGACGCCCCCTGCTGTGAAAAGAGCTTGTAAATATAGTTTTCTGTACTACATAAAATTAGAAAAATGTGTGTAATAGTACTCTGATTTTTTATACAAATACATTAAATACATTAAAACTAGATATATTATTCAGAATGCATAGTTAGAATTCGTAGCAAAAAATTATTTTCCAAATTATTTTCCCATAATTACAATTTCTCTCATTGTTTTAGAAATAAATCAAGTAGGTCTAATATTCCCTTATCTCAACAAACTGAAATTAAGTATCTCAAATTTGAAGTAATTTTGGTAGTAGAATGAATTAGAGAAACTTTCTCATACGTTAATATAACACGGCTCTAACTTTAGTTTTATATTGAATTTTGGTGATATCATATATTTACGATAAATTATAAACAATTCGGTTTGAGTATAAAAACTTGAAAATTATGCCTATTATCTTTATTGCAAAAAATAAACTAGCATATTCTAAAGTAACAGGTGATTAGAAATAGAAACTTTTCGAAAAAAACCATTTTTTAAGGCTGAAAAAACTTAATTAAGACATGCAGTATGGCAATTTTTAGACCAGTATTCATCGTTAATACGCAACAAAGTAAGATCATAGTTAACAGGGCGAATGATATGCAAGTTAACTTAGTAAAACAGAAAAACAAATTTACCAAAAAGCAAAAAAAGAAAATAATTATTAGTTTCAATTAGAGATTGAAGGAGGCCGGACTAAATTATTAAGTCGAAATTACAATTTTGGATCCTTCCTACAGACAATTTTTTACCAGTTCAGAGGAAGATAAATTTAAACACGATTTGCCTATAGACATTGATAAGTGGATTAATTATGCATCACATACAACGTATTGATGGTGAGCGAAGGATAAAACGATTTGCTCACAAAAATATTTGTTATGATGCTGAACTGAATGTTGTTAGTGACCCATTCTAAGATTTTAGAAAAAACAGCCCTCACATTAAAAAAAGAGTCGCTTGCGAAATGAGTTGATTGGTACAAGGAATATGCTATTTCCATTACTAGTAACAATGACAACCCATCGATTTTCTGGAGAATACATAAAAATAAATTTCCAATATTTTCTATGCTTACACGTCAAATTTATTCCGTTCAAACGAGTGGTGGTCAATCAGAAAGAGACTTCTCTTCTGCAGGGCTAACTGTTACTCACCACCATTCAAGCTTAGATATCAGTAACGGTTGAGGTGTTAGGGTACTAAAATGCAAAGGGATTCTACCATTATTGCATATTATGAAACAATTTTTTTGCTATACTTCTTATCTTTGAATTTTATTTCAAATAAAATTGCGTTTGGGTTTGATAAATCCAAACCCGGATCACAATAAGCTAGAAATGTTCATGCTAAGCCTACGAATAAATTTACTTCTAAGACTATAATCATAAAAAAACTAGAAACTATTTATATTTTGCTTATGCAATGACAACGATATTTTATTATAATTGTTATTTTTACATTTTCATAATTATCCACCATTGGATAAAACCTAGTACATGTACAAGTAACTGTAGTAAATTAAGGCCAAATTCCGGTCAGGCTAAATCGTATCGGTTTCGCCTTATTCCATCTCTGGTTTAAATAGAAAATTTCCTAACAAACCTCTAATTCAATAAATTAGCAAAAACGAGGTTGATGAATAGATGTCCTTGATAACACAAATAACTTCAAGCCAATACTATTACGAAATTAGTGGATTTTCAAACCAATTAAATTTTTAACACAATGATGTTTTGATTTGATTTTTAATACTGCATCCAATTGCTGTTTGCAACAGCGGTTGAAAAACAGTCTTTAGTAGGAAAAATTATTACTAATATATAGATTTGTTATTGAATTTTTATTGAGATTTAAAATTGCTTAACGTAGAATTTGCTTTCAGAAATTTACTTTAAGAATTAATAAATTAACATAATTCAATATGTCGACTACCATCTACACAGCTCATCTTTGCAAACTAATTAACACTAGTATTATTCTTTCTATAAGTTCCCACGAATTCAAAACCTATTGAAACGCATATTTATAGAAAACCAGACATCCTAGACGTTATAATTACAAATTTTTGATTAAAATTAATCACGAATTATTTACAAAATTGTAAAGAAAAGTCTATTCTATCAATGTGAATTACCTCAGAATCTATTGTTCTCATAGCAAATATCTGTTCTTTTTTAAGTAAAAATCAACTTGGCATACCATTTACCGATAATGCTTAACCTAGGACAACAATATTAGCAAAAGATTACAAAAATATCACCACCTGATTTTCATGAGTTTGGGAAAACATCAGTAAATTTAAAAGTGGTAGAATATTTGGATGACTTAACATTCAATCAACATTTATACAATGAATTTACACTACACGTCATAAAGTTGTCAATGAAAACCAACATAAATTCATTTTGTAAGATGATGCCCTGTGAGGCTAGGTAGCCTTCGAGTCGTATTATACGGAGGCTTCAAAGAATAAACGATGTAAAAATAACAAAATTCTCCTCATGTTTATATCAAAGATACTATATTTTTAATACAAAAAGGATAACATTACATTCAAGAAATCCTCATAAAAAGCATGACGAATTACTTGTATTCAAATATCACCTTTCTTCTCAAGCATCGATGCATTTCATCACGAAAAAACACTTGAATATCAGATTAGCACCCGAGTCGCCCGGTCAAGGGTTTGTTGGCCGTCCAGCCGGGTTAAGTTTTTTGTTAAGGCTTCTGATTCTACTATACAAATAATTGAAATGCATAACACAAAGGGCTGATCCCAATAAAGTCAGTCTTATTGTTACGTAATAATTGAATTACACAAATATCATGTGTGTCTTAAATCAAAGAAAATAATAAACTTCTGAAACCATTAAAACTATTTCTGTATTATCTCCGAGTGAATTCACTTGTTTTTTTCGAGATCGGATCCGAGTAGTTAGGCAATGTATTTCTAAATCTGAATCTGATATTAGAATCCAAAATATAATGTAGTTTACGTAATAACTTCCATAAACCAAAACATCTGTTGTTACGGTTAAAAAACGACTTTGAAAATTGAAAAACTTTAGCCGAGTATTTTAAAACATAAGAATTCAACTGAAAAACACGATTTACGTATTTCACACAAAGTGTTAGATCATGAAGTTATTAATTTTGAAAAAAATTCATTCTCACCAGATATATTTTAGATCTGCCATTGTACTGAACCATGATTCGAATTAGATTCAAACATAAATTCAGATTCGGATTTGATTTAGAATATTCGCAGGGCCCTATTTTGTAATTGATATTAAGTTTTCAATCGAATTGGATTAGAATGAATATTTGCATATGGACGAATCTTTCACAGATTGATATTTTCAAATTATGATTTGGAGTGGCATTTTTATTTCATAAAAAGTATTTCGATGGCATTCACATCGTCAATCATGTGTGATGTAAAAACGATGCCAGCATCTCTTACTGTTTCTATCAGAGAAATTTAATCTTTATTTAGGCAGAATACTGAAGGTTTACATAACAATATATAAATCTTGCAACGTGATAGTTAAAGGAACTGCAGAAAATACAAATTTATAATTATATTATTATTTCAGAGCAATTATCGGCAGCGCAACGCTCTGAAGCCCTGAAATTCCTAATTGGGTTAGAAATCTTGAATCCGAACGATTCATTACAAAAAAAATTTAAAACAATCTACCTTTCCAAACGATCCTTTGCCTAAAACTTTGAGGAAGATGAAGTCGGAGGCTTTGAGTTTTTCATCGCTGGGTAATCTTTCACCTTCATTTTTCGATTCCTTCGTCAGGTCAAAGTCAGGATGTGATAAGCTATGCTAAAATACATTTTTTATAGGCAAGGAAAAAATTTGTATAGCACTGCGCACAATATAGAAGTTTAATTAAAACAATAGTTATAAAGTTCAACAACTTAACATTTACGTTCTTCCTATGATACAATAAAGTTTTATTCAAAGATTGAAGAGATTTTGTGAAAATTAAATCAAAGGAAACATCAAAAGCAATAAAATCACAATAGAATTTTAGCAGAAAATCACCCTCTGTTTTATTGAACATAAAGTAACCTTTTCCGTGTAGCAATTTCAAATAATCAATGCTACACTATCGAAGTAAATAACAGGTCTGGAAACACCAAACTATTTTGAGCATTGAAAAATGACGTTTAACCTTTATTATGGATTAAACATAAATTTTAACAAAATTTAATGTTTTAAAAAATATATCAAATAATACAATAACATTCTTTTGAACAAAACATAATTTCACTGAAAAGATTTTTTCTCTTGGCTTGAAATGCTTGTAGCTAGGTAAATAAAAACTCAAATAATAAAACCAGTAAACCAGGTTTTCCAAGCCATGCAAATATAATAAAAACAACATACTCTACAATTGTTTGCTAATGAAATATACACACTTACGCATGTTCACTACATGAAAACATGTTTGCGAAGCTTACTCACAGTATCAACTATCGCTCATGTTTATAAAACTAATTTATTTTACAATGAATATGCTTGACTTTTAATGAATAAAGTTAATTCAAAATTTAGCATTACCATTCTTTTAGTTAATCAAGTGGTGGAAAAAGGTGGGAAGTTAGGTATTCATTCGTAATATTTTTGGCATTAATGAGATGGAAACTCACTTCTTTTATCAAGAAAAGTCATTCTTGCACTTAATTATATAATTTCGTCTAAAATTTAAATTAATGAAATTTCATAACGTCTAGACAATCATTATTGAATTATATATATATATATATATATATATATATATT
>CABFPE010000182.1:147178-168605 GCA_900660155.1 Hofstenia miamia
ACATTTATACATAGCCTAGGCAACTGCCATTAAACATGTTTGGGATGGTGATACTGACAAACTATTTGAGAGTGAATTATATATATATATATATATATATATATATATTAGGGCCCTGCGAGTACTCGAAATTCGAGTCGATTTCGAGTGGAGTTCGAGTACTCGAACTCGAGGGCCAAAAACTCAACTCGACATTTCGAGTACTCGAACTCAACTCGATATTTGTTTCAATTTCATCTATTTTTCGTGCATGATTACCTATAATGCCGAAGAATCCAACGAACGTTTATAATTTACCCCAAATTGTATGTCTTCAGGCATGGTTTCTCTTATTTAGTTTCGCATGTTGTATCTTTTCCCTACATTTATATAAGGTATAGTTATATATAGTTTAGCCGACCGAGAATAATAAGTCTAAATATAATTGTAACTCGACTCGAACCCGCGAGTTAGCGTTACAATACGACTCGAACTCAAATCGAATCTAAAAATCTCAACTCGCAGAGGCCTAATATATATATCGCTAACATTTAACGAAACATATCAAGGCACGGATAACATAAAATTCTTTCAAATCATTGACAGGTTGACGCTTATCAATACAGTTTAGTGAGTTAGAGACCCAGTTATTTAATACGGCATCATGTCCTCTTCCCAGAATAGAAATGAAGCCTCTATTTGTGATTTTAGGTAATGAAGATGTCACAAATCAACCTGGGGTATGTACATTGATATTTTTTTAGTTAAAAATTTTTTTTTGACAATTTGACTAAAAATCAATTTCACCAAAATACCAAAAAATGTGAGTAAATTCGTAAATGCACATCATACAACTTAGCAAAAATTATAAAACATTCAAAACATATACAGTGTTGCCTAAATCAGTAAGATTTGGTAATATGTCGGCCACAGGCATAGCTCTAAATATTTTAAAATTCAACTATAAAACTATAATTTTAATATATCTCCTTAAAATAAATTTATTTTCTCGGTCAAAAAACGAAGAAGTACTGTACAGTAACATGCAATTGGTTCAGAAAATTGGAGCAATAAAATTTGTGTACCGAAAATTCTATAAACCTCAAAATCCTGACGGGCATTCACACATATATTTTGAGCCTTAAGAAGCCCACAAAAATTTATATTATTTCACTTAGCTGGTAAGTATTTTCATTTTGGATACTAGACAATTTTTCAGACTGCCCTCAAGCTGTAAGTCTAGAGAGTTCCTGTTTACATACGGGGAATTTTAAGAAATTTTTCAATATTCAAAATGTGATCTGGGTAACTCAGGTAAAAATTATTGTCATAAAAACATGTACAATTATATAGATAGTTACTCTCAAATTGAATCTTTTGAAAGTTGAAAAAATATATTATATTAAAAGTTGTGTCAATTTACCAAATTTCATTATAAACTTAGATAAAATTTATGAGAATTTGAACCAAACCGATTGTATGATTATGGATTTAATGAGCTGCTTAGGGTTTAGATTTTCATTGATTTTTTTCTAAAGTAACTTCCTAACTGCATAACCGTGGTTGCTTAGAATTTTTTTCTCCTATTTGAAGAAAATAAATATCAGCAACTATTATTAAAACATGTATTGAAATGTAAAATATATAATACAATAAGATCACTAAAAACAACTGCGCATTAAATTGAAGCCTCTAAACTTAAAAAACCAAAAAAATGTCGAATTACAGAACTCAATTTTTTTGAATTAAGGTTTGTCATTAGCAAATATACTTTAAAATGACAAAGGAATTGAGAAAATTCGTAATCCAAGCTTTACGATCTTATATAGCGAGATGAAATGTTGCAATATTATTCCAATAACTCATTTATTAATAGCTATTGTTAAGCTTTCTAATTCCTTGTATACTTATAGTAAACTTCAATTGTTGACTATATCAATGTTTCGCCATGAAAACATTAATTCGCAGTTGAAGTCAAAAAATTTATGAATATTTTTAACCTAATCCTATTCCATAGTAATTCCAATTATTGTCAACCCTTTTAACTAAATTTTCATAAAAGGATATATATATATATATATATATATATATATATGTATTTGATGTATGACTAGAAATCAAATCAAAATTACTATCGAGTGTATGACAAACATCTGCATTTACACCACGTATAGTGCCTTAAGACCACTAAAATGATCAAAAAATAAGTGCAAATTTACAGAGAAAAATTACCTTTTTTGATTACCAAAAAAGGGAATCCTAATCTATGAAAACGCTTAGAGCGTAGAGTTCTCAAAAAATAAGATGAGAAATGATATATTTACCTTAGACGCCTGCAGAATCACTTGTCTGGTCAAAGACTTACTTCAATTAAAAATATTGTTATGAATATAATTTTATATTTTGAGCAAAAAAGATATCAAAAATCTTATGAAAAGATAGGAAGATTTGAATGATAAGAATGTAACTGGTGTACATTTCCTTACCCTTAAAATTTCAGTTAAAAACATGGAAATTACCACGTATTCAAATGGAATACCAAAAACTTAAAATGGAAGTGATGTGTTTTGTACCGATTGAAATGTAATAATGAATTTGGAATGATTGTGAGATTGATAATTTCCTGGTTGCATAATTTTGCAAATTTAAAACGTTTGTTAATTTGAAGAGTGGAATAATTGAGAAAACATTTAGCGTCAATTAAAACGAAATTGATTTCTGTTTACTTAGTTGCGTAATTCCCCTAATCCCTTCAACATTTCCAGTGACAGTGAGTGTCTTGATGAATCACATTTACATACGTAAGCCACCTTCAAATCCATTTTAAACAACTCATGCAAATTTTAAGAAGAAAACAGGACAGGCGCATGATGCAGATATAAAAGGGTGGGCAATATTGGGTCATTTAAATACTTTGAATAACCTTTTAAAATAAAGAATAAAATGCAATTGGATTTATCAAGTATTTCTTTATACAAAACATCAAATAAAATATTTATAGAAGTTCTTTTCAAATCGAAAGACTTAGTTCATAATAATATTTGAGTAAAACAAATGTAAGGAAATATAAATGTCAGTATACAAAAACCGACTGTGACTGGTCTGCGTGGGTGCTTTGCTATAAAAAACATTAATAATTCTACCGACAAATATTTTGGTAAATTCCGAATGATCTTATCTTTGCATTTAACAAATATTGCTTTAGGCGATATTGCATTGTAATTTCAAAAAATAATCTTTTATAATGAGGTTGGTTACCAACTCCTCGTGGATTCGCACTCGCAGCCTTCAATTTTCACACCTAAGAGCAGTCATCAAATTTTCTTAATATGCTGGTTGTGAAACTTCGAATGTCATTGCAATCTATTTTTAATGAAAAAGCATTCGGGTGTATTTAAAATCAACAAAATGCCCATGCATTTTTTTACTCAACCCTAGTTCCATCTGGTATATTCATTAACGATCAGATTGAAAATGAAGCTAGTCTTTATTACAGCCTGAAATTCATAAATACGACATCAAATCGAACTAACCGCTCACTCATTGTACGCAAAATCTTTAACCGCATAGGCCCAGGTGCACAAGTAACAAGACATCCTGGAATGTCTACAAGTCAGGTTTTCAAAATTGAATTTGATGAGTTAAAATCAAAAAATTTTCGGCAAAAAATTCAAAATATTAAAAATCCATGTCTGATAATTTATTCAATATTTTCCAAAATTTCGCGAGGTTTCGGCCGCTTTTGGTCTCTTACTTCATCAAGAAAGATGTCCTGCCCCGGAAGAAAATCCTGTTTACGATTTTGCATTTGCCCCACTAAACTTTCACCCCAAATCTTACAAAAGGTACCTGAAGTAAATTCAAACTAAACACAAAAAGATACATAACAATGAGATCAATAATTATTATTAAAATTATTCTTGTTGAAAAATCTACTCGTTTTCACTGCCAACCTCCAATATTCAAATATTTCTAATATCTTATGCCAGGGTGGGAAATGGATCTCTTTTTTGACGCATCACCAGAAAAAATCCAGCCCATCCCTCGATCCATTCAAGAAAAGTTTAATACGTTCAAAAATTTTTGACTTTCCAATCTAAGCCACTGTGAAAGCACGCCCTAAGAACTAGCTTAAGAAAAATATACATGGTATGTATAAAGAAACTGCATGACTTCTTTTCAAAATTTTAACGAAATTCAAAACTTGTACAAAACCATTTTTTGTTTACATTTGAATTCGCAGTGGAAAAAACTAGTCCTAGTGCTAAAAATACGTTAGTACTAAATCCAAAACTATTTTGTGGAGAATTATTAGTTATATCCAAAGATGGACGCACGTGCGGGTTTACCTGCGCGAGTTGCGGTTACATGTGTAATACTAAACTAAGACAATCTTAATTAAACTACGAAATCTATACTGTACAATATAATATATTTGACATTATTCATTCAATTAAACAAAATTAATAGAAAGTAAATACGGTGATTGACATTTTTTGGCTTAATCGACATGCGACATTTAGAAATTTGCTGGTGCGTTGCGGCTGCGGTGAATGTTTATAACCGATACGCGGGTGCGCAGAGGATTAAAAATGAATATTGTTGTCAATCAAATAATAGATGAGTGCAGCCTTGCATTACATTAAGGCATAAAAAAAGATGAGTGCGAAGGGTGTCGCTTATCATAGCCATTTATAGTTTGAGTAATAACTTACAAACTTTTCTAGGACAAGTTGAATAAATATTTCTAGAGGTTTTTCTGTGATACAATTCTGAATCCAATGATGTTTCACCATAAGTATTTTAGATAAATAAGATACTACGTTTTTATTATTGTGATTGTTATTGATCTCATATCCTCTGGCTTATGGACGTTTGCTAAGGCTATAAAACACGTCAAACATTTGCAAAAAGTATACAAGGTTCTAAAATAGATATCAAGCATACGTCAAATACGATTAATTTATTGCAGGCTGTGAATTTTATTAATAGGCGTAAAAATTAAAATGCCAACCCATCAATTTGATTGCATTTAAAGTTGGAAATCATTACATAAAAGAAAATTAATTTCTATCATTTGAGTCTCAAACTAACAAGAGCACAAGAAAAGACTGACATTACTGCTTGAATACCAATACGAAGCATTGATGAAGGCAATTGAATTTAAAAGAATGCCTAAGTTATATATAAGCCTAAAACTTTTAAAAATTTAGCGTAGCTTTGAAATATTTTAGCTCCATATTTAATATAATATATTCCTGAATAAATTATTTTTGAATGTATATATTATAAATTTTTTCAATTAAAGAAAGCCTTTAAATGTAAATATTTTATAGTTCTTAGATTTAAGAAGCGTAATAATGAATCAATAATCTCATGCTAACATCACTTTATGGATTATTGATGACTAAGACGGACCAGGGAGCGCCAGTGGTTCACTGGTTGAGGATACATGGTTACTGATAAATAAAATTTCAAGAAGTGGCAATTTTAAAAAGAATGCTATACCTACTAGTGACTGTGATTGCATAAACAAACATAAGACAAACGAAATACAAAAATCTCAACTGATAAAGAAATCTTTGACAGTAAACCTCATTAATGAGAAAACACTCCATACAAGAATTTTTAAAGCAATTATGAATACTAAACAAATGCGGTTCCTATTTTAACAGTGATCACTGATTACTGTTCATTATATATATATATATATATATTATATATATATATATATATATATAAATGCGAGAGTTTGTTTTCATGTTTTTTATACATGGCCAAACTACTGAAAGAATTGTAACCCAACTCTACATGATGAATCCTTATCAACAGCAAATGGTTTCGGTTGGGGTAAAAATAGTGTGGGTCCTTAGGGAGCAGGTGGGGGTCCACAGCAGGACTTCAAATGGGTCAACATATTTTGATTCAAACCAACCTAACCCAAAAGCCAACATGAATTTTAAACCAACCCAACTCAATTTTTCTTGAACATATAATACGTCTAATCCAACTGAAGTTGGTCAAAACGTGAAGGAAATATGACTCAACTACATTTTCAAAGCCTTTATAGATTTTTGTTTATAACAAATATGCATAGACACAATTGAAAACAAACACATAAAATGCACTCAGGAGTAAAATTGTAAATGACATTATATATATATATATATATATATATATATATAAGATCTACATAACTCTCCTGCAAACTTACAGGCATAATGTCGTTCAATGACCAAACATTAACCCAATCTATTTTTATGTGTTTGTACACCATTTTTCGCTTGACCCAATCCAACTCAAAACATTGGAAATCTATGGTATGAGTTGAGTTAACCAGCCCATTTACAACTCTGATCCATACCATGCTTTTACTCAGTGACTCGAAATCTTCTTCAAATTTTGTGGGTAAAGATCAGGGTAAGGCTTAGTGGGACAATAATTCAGTCATTAGGGGTAAGGGCATTTCCTACAAACCCGGGGAAAAATGATTACTAATGGTAATAATAAATTAGAATGTACACAGCAACTGTCGCGAGCTAAAATATGTCCGGATTTATAGAATCGACTTGTTATTGAAAAATGCAAGCAAAGTAAATATAATCCAAATAACATCGAACATCTTATATGTTCCTTCCTCTAGAATATCAAAAAGGTTATTACTCATTTCTTAAATTGAAAGATGCTAAAACGCGGGTATTTTGAAATAAAGCTGTTTTTTCATATTCATACAATGTTTATAAAACGCAAAATTATAAAGTAAATAAATCAAGTATACATCATAAAATGGAAAAACAGAACAACTTACTTTTTATTGTGAAATGTCTATCACGATTTGAAATGCTTATACGTATTCTACCCCGCTTTTCTGTGATATCTTTTCCACATAAATTCGGCACTTGATTTTGACAGCGCTTGTGAACATTCATCAGACATTCTAAAAAAATTAACACTCAAAAATCAATTCCGAGTAAGAAAACACTTTCAAACGGTAACTTTGAGACAGCCCACAAATTTTTCAAATTAGAATGTTCTTAACAAATCATTGAATCAAGAGAATATATTAAATTTAAATATAAATCAAACTATAAATATATTTTCACATCATTAGACGAAAGTATTATTTGAACACCATTAACCTTAAACAGCCTGGGGATTTTTGAAAAATTTTCGTGATCCTATAAAAAACTTTAAATGCTTATAGCTCAAAACCTATTAAAGCTATGCTCAATCTGAAAGCAGCACTTGATAAAGGAGGCTCCTCTTTTTTTCGTTCTAAATCCGCGACCTATGACTTTGCGCGCAGCACGTCTCAATGGGTTTGAAATATCTTTGTATATATCAAGAAACAGTCAGTTCTTTGTTTGCCTCAATGGGCTCAAAGCCTAAATACATGAACACTAGGTATTGAGCGAATTTAAATCTTTTTCGAAAATTCGAAATTTTCAAAGAAAACTTGTTAATCTTTTCAACAACCTCTGCCACGGCAATAAGCTTTAATAGAAACTGTCAACATTGAATTAAAGTATGTTCCCCAATAGACCTAACCATGTCCTAAAATTTACAAATTTGAAAATAGGCTTGGAGAAAATTCTTTATAAATGTAGAAAAACGGTTTGTCCTTTATACAGTATCGGAAAAAATGTTTCGGGCAGTTTAGCAACAGAATTAATACTTTACATAAAGTGGACAATACGAAAATTATATTGAAAAATTACATTTTTAGGACAACATCTGATATTAATTGTGTTTTAAAGAAGTTTCTTTGCCTTAAAAATAAAATAGATTAATGGTATACTAAATATTTTATAACAATAACCAATATAACAGGGAAAAAATGTTTCGGGCACTTTAAATGTATGAATGAATATTACTAACAATGATTAAAAATTTCCAATAATAAATGGGTACATTACAAAATGTAGTGAATATACAACAATTTAAAAGTTATTTGTATGAATTTGAAGCGTCCTTTAATACTTAATTGGATATCCTTTTGTTTTGATAACTGTATCAACCCTATTTGGTAAAGATTTATACAAAGAATCAATGTATTCGTTGGAAATCATATAAAATTCCTCTTGAGTGAATTTCTATATGTCAGCCGCTGAAGTAGGCATCTTCTGAAAAACGCGTCTTTTTAGTTCCATCCACAAATTTTCTAAAATATTTAAATCAGGGGATTGTGCTGGCCATGAGTTCAGCAAAGCGATTCCAGATTCTTCCATGAAGAGCATTGTTTGGCCACTGGTATGGCATGCTGGTAAATATCATCCACATCAAGCAAAGGCAACAAGTTATTTTGCAAAATCATGCAATATTGCCGACTTTTTAAAGTTCCATCAACTTTAGCAATAATTCGCTTGCCACTTGACCAAATAGCTGCCCAAACCATTACTGACTGACCACCATACTTAGAAGTTTTGAGTGTATATCGAGGTTCCACACGATTCTTTGTTCCTTTTGGTCGTCTCACATAAACTCTTAACTTAGGCCTAAGCTCAATTCGGCATTCATCCGAAAAAACAATGCGTGACCATTCCTCAGAGGAGTTACATTGACGCAACCTACACCAAGCAAGTCGATTTAATCTCTGAGACTTTGATAAATATGGCTTCTTAGATGTAATATGACTTCGCAATCCTGCTCTTTTAAGGATATTACGAACAGTTCTAACTGATACGCAATTGCCATCTGCCCATTCCTTTTGCAATTGAGTAGCAGTGAGAAATGGGTTAGACTTGGCCAGCTTAATAAGCCTTCTGTTACTCTTCGGTGTCGTTTTGGGAGGACGTCCGCTACTCTTTTTTGGCGTTATCGTTTTTTCATCATTATAGCGTTTTATAATGTCACTTACTGAACTCCTTGGGCTACCCACTAATGCTGCAATTTTACGACTAGATTTGTCTTCGAGGTGCATTTTTACTATTAAGGCTCTGCTGATGGCTTCAGGTATGTGTTTGGGCATTATAAATCCAAGAACTAAGATGAGAAACAAACAGAAACAAACGAATTTCAAAAGTTATTAATAATATAATGACATTTCAAAGCCCAACAGATGTTAATGAATGGGTAAATTATAGTGCCCGAAACATTATTTACCTATCAAAAGTGGTTGTCAAAATTAATTGCAGCATCCTGTGGTTAATTTTGATCAAAACAATAATAAACAATATCAACACATGTAGAAATCGATACCCATTATTTCTGAAAACATCTTTCATATGAATGAAAAATTTCAATGTCAAAATCTTGTATTTATATCTTCATATGTAGCTGCCCGAAACATTATTTCCGATACTGTAAAGGACACCAGGCTGTTTAAGGTTAAGTCTCTAGATAAAGATGAAACACACTTTCAGGATGCATTTCCAGGAAAGTTTAAGAAAATACATGAAAATTTATGCAAGCCACTTATAATATAGAAGTATATTCTCAAATAATGAACTACAAGCTAACGAAATTAATTAGAAATATAATATTAGGAGAGAACATGTAACTAAATAGTGTTGTAAAGCGCCTTTCCTTGAATTGAAATTTAATTGATACGATGACGTAAATTGCAGAATGTGGGATGAAGGTTTCACATAAATTTGAGAATATATAACCCTATTTGCTATTAAACTAACTGCGAAATACGCACTTGAAAGAAGTAACTTAATTTTAAGCAAGAAATACTCAATAAATTGCATAAATCAATAAGCCATAACTATTCACGGGAGTAACTTTCGGATATCTTCTAAATAGAAATTATTTTTGAAACATTGCCCATTTGAAAAAAATTTTATTAGGAAATTTATTATCCATTAAAATCTTAATCTTGTTTCATGGTATCCTTAAGAAACCTTAAAACGTGCATAACTCTCAAGATAATAAACTATTTAACATATCTAAGCAGCACTAGATAGATAATGGTCTCCACTTTCATTTCCATCTTTAATTCTTGCAGCCGTGCGAACCTGTCTGGTGCAACGACTTATGACTTAGCGAACAGCGTGTCTTGACGGAACTTGGGTAGCCTACTTATATAGAATAAAACAGTTGAGGCTAGTTGTGTGCAAAATTCAGAGGCCGTGAAAACGCAGGATATCTTTACCAATAGGTCATCAGTTATGAGGGAAAAAATTGTTGAACAATCGGAAATTTTATAAAATTCCTGAATGTTTGCTGTTGATATGAATTCCATTTTACATAGCAACTGGTGAGATTTTTTTGCTTGTTTGCTTTGCTGGGCTTGTGTGCTCTTGGCATGCCTAAAATCTAAATCTACGTAGGCTACTGGGTTATGGCATTTTCTATAACCATAAAGTTCTTGCTTATAGAACCCTAACAACGGATTATAATTTCTAGCTTCACAACACTTCTTATATTCCCATTAATAGCCATTCCTAAATGTATATTTCTACAAAAAAAATTTTTAATGTGACATTGTTTTCAAAACCACAAAATATTTTTGGTAATCCTCATTAATTGAGAACAAATAATTCAAAAAACGAACTGCATTAGATAATAACCTATAGAAATTTTATTTTAACACTACAACGCTTTTTTGATTGCCTCGATTTGAGTTTTTATCTCTGAGCATTTTGAATTTCCTTGGCATGCACTCATTATCAGTTCCTAAAGCTAAAGATGACAGTATTTTTAAGAATTTACCAAATTACAATGTCTTACGAATAATAAAACACTTGGAGTGCATTAATACAAACAGAACCTAATTAGTTTTAGCAAATGTATGATAATTAGGATTGAAACTGTGAAGCACAATGGGAAATGTTTTAAAAGAAAATGATGGTCGAAATGGTACAGAAACAAATTTTGTTATTGATTTATCAAAATATTTCTGAATTTGACAAATAGTTTTTTAAGCATATAAAAAAAACCTTTGTATTCTATTAAAACCTATATTTAAATAACGAAGCTTTCTATTTGCGATGGATCAAAGCTATCAACAAACAGCTAACAGGTTGTGAGTAAACAGTTTGTAAATTTAAACACGCAGTGGTTTAAAAAATTGTTTTAGAATTTAACAATTTCCAAGCTTAGCATTAAAAAAATTTGTAACCCAAATATTAAATACCGCCCTACCAGAGCCAATATATAAATGAATTTATTAGCCACTGAAGGAGATAAAGTAGGAGCAGATGGAAGAGTAGGCGAAGTTAGAGAAGGGCTCAGCAAAGAGGAAAGACATCGAAGATTTCTTGAAGCTCGGCGGCGGGGAAAAGAAATATTGGAGGGTTGAGAGTTAAGATGTAATTAGCAGCGATACAAACAATTGAAAAAATGTATGTTCTAAACTTTAAGAACATCAATTAAAATTTCGGACATTCACAATTATTTAAGTGTTCCAATAAAATTTTTATCGCCATATGTATCATCAATGCGAGAAATACTTCGATTCTGGCCGAATGAAAGTAGCAGGGAACGCAGCTACTTGCCGTGAATAACTTCTGTTCCAGTTATCATTGGTTACACACGCTAGTGAATGTGGCACATTTGTAAGTGGGCTGTCCTGCGCAGAGATTTTTTTTATCTCTATATCTCGAATTTCTTGACGAATTATTTTTAGGGCGGTGATGTAACGATTGATTTCCTCCAAATCTTCAGATTCTGTTGGTTCAATCATGAGAGAATTACTAATGGGAAAACTCTGCGTAGGAGCATGAAAACCTAAAAATTCACATCAGGTTTTGTTAAAAACCAATTCAGGAATTGAATAAAATTGCGTTTCCATAATTCGAATTTGTCATATTAACGTATTTTCTGCGACGTTAATCAATTTTATTACAGTTTGGACCTCGGAAAAGCAGTTTTTGTGCACAAAACCTAAGAAATTTTGACCAAATTATAAAATTTACCGTTTTCAAACTGAGTATGTACTGACAAAAAACATGTTATGAAGTACTATTTACAAAATCTAATGTTTAAGGTTTTCAACAGAAATACAGCGAACTGTAAAAAATTCGTTCAAAAATATCATGACAACACTTTGTTTAACTTGAGTTCAAATTTTGATAAGCATTTTCACATAAGAAAATACAGAAATTTACTAATTAAATAGTCTATTTTAACCCAATTTTGACCAATAAATGAAATATTTGCAAAATTCGCGTTTTGATGTTTAAACAAATTTTCGCTATTTGGCTTAATTAAATATCTTAATAAACGACCACTGCTCGCATGCCTTAGACTTCAGTCAATTTTGAAGCCGACGAGAAGGTTATCCGAGAAATGAGTTGTTAAAGTATTTATAAAAAATATTGCCTATATAATTCCAACTGTCATTGTACACATTTCTTACCGAAATCGACCAATCGCTTAGCTATGTCCTTGGATTCAATGTTGGCGGTTTCCTTAAATTTACGAAGATCAATGATAAATTCATGAGCGCAATAACCATTGGCGTCAGTGTAAGCAAATTCATAGTCTTCCGCGAAACAGTGTTTCATGTAATTCGCACTGAGAATAGCCACTTGGGATGACCTCTTCAAGCCTTCAGCGCCCATCATCTTAATATATGCCCAAGCAATGGGTAGAATTGAACTAGAACCCCAAGCTGCTGAGCTGACTGCTCCGAAGCTTTTGGAAGAGTCCTCCATCGGTGGGGTTATAACATGAGAAGGAAGATATGGTGCCAAATGTTTCTTCACTCCAATTGGACCGATGCCTCGTCCACCAACACCATGCAGAATAGAAAATGTTTTGTGAAGATTCAAATGTGAAACATCTCCACCATAGTCACCCAAACGACACAATCCCATTTGAGCATTTGTGTTAGCACCATCGATGTACACCTGTCCACCATAATAATGAATGACATCACAAACTTCTCGCACATGTTCTTCAAATACACCATAAGTAGAATGATACGTAATCATAATTGCTCCCAGGTTATTTTTATGTTCTTCTGCTTTCGTCTTTAATTGAGATAAATCCACGTTTCCTTGATCGTCAGAATCTATGTAAATGAGAGACATGCCAGCTAAATTAGCAGACGCTGGATTAGTTCCATGCGCGGAAACGGGAATTAGACAAAAATTTCTTTGGGAATCGTTTCTGTCAGAGTGGTAAGCCAAAATTGTACGTAAGCCAGTGTATTCACCCTGTGAACCACTATTAGTTTGAATCCGTTTCTACCAGGCTTAGCTTCAAAAATCCGCTCGAAAAAATACATTTTGAAGGTGCTGTTTTCAAATAACAAAAAAGTTTTTGAAATATTTATTTTTTAGGAAAATTTTCAGTGCATTTCTATAGTTTCAAATTTCCTTACGCTCAATGTTTAACTTACAATTTTCATTTATTGCATTCCCAATTAATAAATAGGCTCGGGTGATAATCATGGGATTTTCAAAAAAATTTTCAAAAATGTATAACACATGCTCCTACCTAAAAATGGAACCCTCCAAAGCCATTGAAATATTAGATCAAAATCTGCATTACGAGCCAGATAATCCAAATTAAGGTATATATCTTTCATAGCTTCTAGTCAATATTACATGTCTTATTAAAATTTTATAAGCTATTTCTTCCTAGAAGATGTGAATATAACCTATGAATTTATTTCTAACTATTATAGTCTACAATCTTGAGTTCTTAAATATTAACAACTTTCTTCAGGGATGCTCTGAATTGCTCAAAGGATACAATTGTGTCAGGATCTCCTCTTTCCCCCAAAATAGCCTTCAGGGCTACACTAAACTCTTTTGCAGTTTTATCCCTTCTTTTCATATTAGGTAGGGTAACTTGAATTCTGAATAGCAGCTCAGTTTTCGGAAGATACTTGAATGATTCTCTCGCAAAATGAATCTCCATCTTCATTCTCTTTTGCTTCTGAACTGCATTCTTCTTGCTTTTCATGAAAGCATCAATCTCAGAACTAGTGGTAAAGGGGCGTCCATTCTCTTTCAACTTTTCTAAGAAAAGTCCTTTGCATTTTTTGACTTGGGCCACAGTTTCTTTTGCACTGACACCCTCACTAAAACGTTATTCATTTTCTTGCTCCAAGATAATTTAAAATCTTTGATCTTTGATGGCTCTTCTTTAAAGTTACGGAAGAATATGCCTGAATCTGCACGAAGCTGTGTGGTCTGCTGCATGTAATGCTTCTGTTGACTGCCTCTAACTACTTGAATTTGTGCAGTCTATGATCCACTTGACCACAAATTCTTTCCATTGCAATATTAGTGACTGGCGGGTCATCAATATTTGTTGCTTGCTATTCCACTGGGTATTGAGCAGGATATTCAGGGGATACTTCATAATCTCTTCTCTGTCTTCCAAGTATTATCTTCAGTTCTGGCAAAAGGAAGTTGCAGAGAGTGATACACTCAGTCATGTACTGTGATGTGAGAGCAGTAACTGCTGAAACAACTTGGAGGTTATAACTTTTTAACAGCAACAAAGAGATTATCTTGCACACAATCAAACCACGGTTCATTGAATGTGAAGATATCTGCACAATGCAAGCCAACATGTTAGTGATACTGGGGCTTGCATCCAGAAAATCTAACCAGGGAAAGAGAAAAACCATGACCCCCGCAGTTTGAGAAAGGCTGCCAAATTATGAGTCTTTATATTGAAATAAAACCTGTTGAACACCATTGTCTTTGAGATGCAATGCAAATTTGTTGTAATAATTCCATGGTTTATGTTGAAATTCTGGAGCAACCAATCTCAACATACAACCCAGAGCTTGTCCAGCTAAAGAACCATGTTTTGAGTCAAAATCCAAGTTCACAATAAAACTCTGGAAAATAGCTTCTAAAGTCATATCTCTCTCTATTAGTGACAGTCTGGTGTTCATGGCAGAACTAAATCCGCGGGTGGTATGTATTCCACAGAAGAGTTGACCAGCTTCAGTGTCCTGATCAAACATATCTTTCAGTAATGTGGCAAAGCCTTTATTACTCTCTGTTAATTCAGTCATGTGGGCATCAACCATTTGGTATATCTCCTTATCAAATTTGTTAGACGCAGCACCAAATATCTGAAACATTAATTGACATTGGTCAGCAATGTCTTACTTGGGGAATGGAACATTCTGTCCAATATGGATGTCTGCCACTGCAAATTGTCCAACACCCTTCTTTGTAGTACTATCTGTGGAATGACTTTTTCTTAGAACCAGATTCAGAAGCTCCATAAACCTTCTGTGTTATCAGTGCCAAGCTCTTAGCTTAAATTATCCACATATCTCAGGTTCCTGGGGTGGGGTAATGTATTAACATCTCATCATTCTCACCTAATACATTCCAGCTACGGTTGAACAGAGAATTAGCAATTTTTACCAGAGCTTGAGATGCCTCAGAAGTTGATAAACAGAAACCCTTGAGATCAGCAAGTGTTTCATAAACTTGGTGTCTAATTTTACGTTCTGACGCTGATGTGTTGCATAGTTTAGGTATGGGTCATCATTAATATATGCACTAATAAATTGTTTCCGCTTTCGTTTTCTTTCTGGTCTCTGAGTTATCTTCATTTTCTGTGTGTACTGACTGATGGGTCATTTTCCTCACTGACAGTAATAAGTTCTCTGTCTTCATCCAGCACTTCAATTATTTTATCTACATCTACAAACCTCAAGTGATTTTCCAGTTGCTCTCTATACTTTTCATTCAGGTCTCTTTTTCTTTCTCTCCTCCTCATAGCAGCATACCATACATGGTCTACCCCTTTATCACATGTCATTTTCCGCTCTGTCTGCTGATCAAATAGATATTCATGCTCATTCTTAGTCATAGACACACCAAATTCACCTTCACACTTCTTTATTCTTTTCTTGGGATGTATCTTATACATAATAGAGCTTCTTAGCATTATCATGTAATACTTGATACTGATCAATGGCTTTGCCAGAGGTTCTTCCTTCTCGTAATATTTTTTTGGCTGGTGTTAAACAGTAAATGGTATCATGATACCATTTACTTTAAACTCTTTTCTTTATTTCATTGAAGGCTTCTGAAGGGTATGTCTCGACTGTCTGATGTTCAATTAAATATCTCAAGACCGCAATGACGTCTGAGTAGTTTGGCAGTTTTTACTGGAAAATTTTGAGATAGCTTGAAAGTCAATATCTACCTCTAAGAGGGGCCCAATGTATCTTGTTTTTCTACATCTCCTTGCCAATGCAAAAGTACTACTACTAGCATGTACTACTCATCTGAAAATAAAAGAAAACATATTATACAGGGTGATCAAACCGAAAGTAGATCTCAAACCACACAGATAGTAAAATTGTTAGGACGTTTCCCAAGGGCTGAAAAAAATAAAGCCATAATATTCAGTGCTGAAAGGAACCAATAGATAGGTTATAAATCAAAGAATGATTGCTACTGAAACTTTAAAACCATCTCTGAAATAGGAGAAAGAACAATACAATCAAGTACAATGGAATATAACATGTTCATAGTTTTCCTATACCCCCATAAATGCGCATTTTTGACAAGATTTTCAATGTGGCTTAGAAAGGTTCTATTTTTAAGCTAGGAGCATGTGTTATACATTTTTGGAAATGGTTTTTCAGCCATAATAAGATGTGCATTATTTCCTTTGCATTTTTAAAAACTCCAAATTATCACTCGACCCTAATAAAGTTGAAAATTTGGAGACGGTACATTTTTGTAAATTTTCGAATTAATTTTAATCCTGGTTGATACTAGTTTCGATTATTTATAGTTTCTATACCCTTTTCGAATAACTTTAGCTATCGGAAGTTTATATCAATTACTTTTAGTTACGTTCTACGAGAATACTATTATGCAAAGTGGATAAAGACAATACAGTTCTTCCTAGATATTGATGGATTAAAGAGAAGCCCCTGCATCTGAAAGTTTTGTTGAAAAGGGAACGAAACGACCAGTTCAGTTATTATATTTACTAGTACCAATGTAAAAACCTTAAAATTGAATTGACAAGACTAATTGTAACAGAGAAACTGAGTTTCAAATCCATGCATTAAGTCGTACTTACTATCGCATTGCATTCCTTGATTAATTAGCCCATAAAGAAGAGAACCACATTGATCACAGAATGTGAAATTGCCAAAAGTTTTCGTCTTAAATCTATGAACCAACATTTGCGACTAAAAACATAGGTATTACTAAATTGTACAAGACTCAATCCAAGATTTTATACTGAAGTTCTAAATAGAAAATATTCGAAATCTAATTAATTCAAAAAGCTTTTAAGGACTTCTCAGGTGGGAATAAGCTGTGGAAGTTTATAATAAAATTTAAATGTTCATGCGATACTACATTGGACAACAAACTAATGCATTAATCAAAAACATGAATGACAGATGAGTCGCTGCTCATATTTTAATATATTGAATGAAAGTAGAAAACAGGTGTTTTAATGTTAATTAATATTGGTGTTCAATGATGGTAACATACAAGTATATTGGATTAATAACATTTTCCTTGGTGAAAAACAACTGGGTTCCTTTAAAATGTAAGTTATCAAAGTATGAATCAATTAACCCCTGATTTCACTTCTCTTTATTGGCTCAAATTTTAGGGACGTACCCTTCCCTCCCCCACTTGCAAACATATAGCGCATAATATATTTTCAAGGTTGATGTGGAAATGGAATGGGACAAATTATTTCATCATATTCATTGTGTCAGTTGCAGGCATTTTGCATGACCTCTCTCTGAACATTTTGTCATGAGGATTATTTTTAATCCCCATCACGACAGCTTTCATGGCAAACAGAAGCAATAAAAAACTGGCAGTAGGATTTTGCTGAGGGTTCGCATATACATGTATACTACATGTTAATATGTGTATCGGATCATAGATGCAACCTTCACATCACAAACATCGATGGTCTGAGTTCGCCCTTGAACTCGATCTCACTTAAAGAAGTTCTCATTGAGATTAACATGTCTTCGTATACTTACCTCATGCATTTCTAAAAATATGTTGAATAAAGTACCAAAAGGTTAAGATTTAAGTAAGGCATGGTGCAAAAGAAACGGGTATTTACTTTGAAGGCCTAAGCTCGAAATTTCTGCAGATCAACCAACCGCAAATGGAAGGAGGCTCTCCTTTTGATGTGCCCAATAATGGCTGCTATATCTATTTGAATGTTCAAGATTGTTTTATTATGTCGAAAAATTTCAATTTTTAAATAAATGTTGCCCTTCTAAAATCACATATTTAATCTTGAACAATCTAAATTAGATAAAAACTTGAAATTTGTACATTTTTGTGTGGAAAACCTTGCAAGGCTAATCTATGTCCAGAAACACTAAATGTTTAAAATTGTCAAGTTATGGTACAATTAAGCAACTCCAAAGCATCAAATGTTAATTGGTGTAAAGATTTTACATGAACTTTATACATTGATGACAAATTATTATAAAAGAAAATTGCGTAAGTTTTATGAATTAGATACAAAGAAAATCGGAGCTGGAAATTGGGAAATTGCAATGACGATTAAAAAATTTGCAATTTTTAGAACATGGTGAAAAATATTTAAATTTCGAAATATTGATTGTATTGTGTAGTGTAATAGAACAGAAATATAACATGTTATCCAGTCAAATAATGAACCATATTTCTGCATGATATTGTGCTCCTACGGGATTTGATCCTAGTCCACCGCATTTGAAAAGCTGGAGACGTGACTGATTTGGCAAACACCTATTTGTTGCATATTAAATAGTGTAGGTGAGTAGCATTTGAAAAATATTTTAAAATTAAGAGGTATTTTACATAAGTGATGGGATGATAGATAACGACTGCCGAAACCGCAGTATAAAAGTGTCACCTCGATATACCCTTTGAAGTAAACTCCATTTGTTAAACAATAAGGTCATCTTCAATAGAAAGATGGGCATCAATTAATTTATGACGCGTTGGACGCTCTAACTCTCTTCTGCTTTTAATAATTCCTGCAACGAATTCTGTGAATTCAACATTTATAAATCCGTATTTTAAGTAACCAATCATTGCAATGTTGTGGGTGTGGGCAACGCTTCAGGTTAAACAAACCTTTAATGTCAAAGTCATATTTTAGATAAAGAACTCTATTTTGAAAAACCATTTTAAGGAATGATGTAACAGAACCCAGTATTGCATGGCCTCGATATTTCAACTCTCACCTCTTCAAACTCACTTCACGCCTTCATTTCTACAAGAACCGAATCTAAATAATGTAGAAAACACCCTCACCTTTCGCCCTCGCCAATCTATTTCAAGGCAAAAATAAATATTTTGGTACATAAATTACCTACATTAGCAGCCTACGTTCGTTTTTACAAAACTGGCAATTAACAAAAATGTATTATACATATGTAACTTTGTATTGGCGTTCTTCAAAATTACACAAGAAATATAATTTGTAATATTTCGTCATTATCGAAACCCGCAAGAGCATTGTCCACTAACTATGGTTAAACGTAGAAGCTATGGCGTAAATGCTTAATGATAATTACACATCACACCAACGGTATATATATATATATATATATAGAGCATTGCTTTATATATATATACCGTGTGTCCGTAAAGTGTGGCATAATTTAAATTCGAAATTGATTAATAACTAAACGGTAATCAAGAACATTTTTAACTCAAACATGACCTATATTGAAACAATATTATCATATAACAAAAGAATGAAATGTCACAAGCATTTATCCTCAAATATGTCACCACCAACTTCGACTAAATAGCTTAGTTTGCCGCGAATATGTGCAACTGCAGCGGCAAATTCCTGTGGAGTGATTTCTCTGCATATATCAGTGATTCTCTGTTTCAATTCAGCAATAGACGCAGGCGAATTATAATGATAAATTTTGCTCTTCAGCCAGCCCCAAAACCAGTAATCCAGTGGATTAATATCGGGACTTCTGGGTGGCCATGGAATGTCACATCCCCTGCTAATGACTCGATGGGGAAACTGATCATTTAAAAATCTCCTCACCGATTTCGCAAAATGCGGTGGAGCACCGTCCTGCATAAAAATAATTCGCCTGAACGAGTGACGTTGTTTAAGTTGAGGAATGACGTGATCCTTCAGCATGGCCAGACAATTCTCAGCGTTAACCGTGTCATCAAAGAAGAATGGTTCGAGTCCATATTGGCTGCTGAATTCCATCTAGACAGATTGTCCAGCATGGGGATTACTGTCAGCATTTGTGTCTATGGATTATACCATTCAATAAGAAGTTCGATTCATCACTCCATAGGATGTTACAAAGTTGATAATCATTTTCTTCTAACCACTGGGCAAATTCAAGCCGCTTCTATTTGTCACCTTCCTCTAATTGTTGATGTAATGCAAGTTTGTAGCGCCACATATGTAGAGAACATCTTGCTATTTTATGCACTGATGTCTTTGTAATGCCAGTTTCATCGGATAACCGGCGTACAGAGGTCTTGCCCGATGACGAAGCAATTGCTTGTTGAACTTTAACGACATCACCATGCTCCAGGGATGGCCTGCCTGAACGTGGTTTATCATGAAGGCTGCCTGTTTCATAGAATTTTTCCATTAGTTTGTAGACAGTAGCAGAGGAAAATGGATCTTTGATCACGTTGTGCCTACGTTTAAATTCACGTAAGGCATTAGTAGCACTCTTGTCACAGCGAATGTAGCATTCCAGCAACTCAATTTTAGTCGTGAGATCCATTCAATTGATAAAAACAAGTAACACGTAGCAGCAGCTTAAATACAATATTGTCATGACGAACTTACACGTCATGTTGCTAAAAATAGCATCATTGTGACATACCTACACCCGTTTATAATTGTGACTGACTTTACGGACACACAGTATATACATATACTGTATATATACATATACTGTATATATGTATATGTATATGTATATGTATATATATATATATATATATCAAGTGAATATTTCGTGTCACAATACACAAAATCAGTAATATTAAGGTCTAAAAACTAATTATTTTGTAAGCTAGTTCCAATATAACAACAAACAATACGCTTAAATGAAACTACCATATTCAATCCATACTGAGAAAAATGACAATGGCCATTAAATTTATTTCAATTTTAAATATGGTTATTGACACCAAAATGAGAAAAATGCTGATGAATGCATTTTAGATATTTGTGTATTTTGTTTAATGGAATTGAGAGCTCATTATCTAAAAAAACGATTCCCAAATTATATGGGTAAACAAAGTATGTACCATTAAAAACTTGAGTAATCACAAAACAAATATTTCATATTCTATTCGATATTTTTTCCTCATCAAACTCTGGAACGTTATTAACATACGTATGCCGTATGATAGAGTAGAATTTTTTTCTTTTCACAGCAAATTTAATAAACATACGAACTTCTACAATAGGGAAAGTAAAATTTAAAAAAATTTTCCCGAAAAATTCATTTATAAACTCTGCAATAGAAATCTGGAACAATCTTCCAATTAACATTAAACAATTGAGAGAAAGATGTAAATTT
>CABFPE010000182.1:176805-206314 GCA_900660155.1 Hofstenia miamia
CCACACACTCCTCCAATGCTGCTGCTAGTCTCTCATGAACACTTGTGAACTTCTTCAGCCAATACCCATGTACCTCATCTCTGCCTGGCGCCTTCCAGTTCTTCATCTTCTTTAGAGCCTCCTTCAGCCTTACAGTTGTGATTACTTCTTCTTCTTGCCTGACTTCTTTCTGCATCTGTACACTCTCTATCTCTGGTCCTGCACTTCCCCATATATTCTCCCAGAACCTTACTGCGTCTTCACCTGCTCTAGCTGTAGCATTTCCTCCTGCATCTAGTTCCTTGTAGAATCCTCCTTCTTGGATCTCAAACTTCATATTGTCTCTTGCCTGCTTTGCCCTAGCCCTATACTTTCTCAGTTTCTCAGCTTCTGCAACTAATCTCTGCTTAAGCTCTTCTCTTGCAGTTTCTATAGTCTTCCCCTTACCTACCTTGCACCTGTCCTGCACTGCCTTACTTCATCTTTTCCTTGATTGCTGCTTCAGTTTCTGCGTCTGCTGGTTCTGCTGCTACTACCACTTCATCTTCCCTTTGCTTAGCCTGTTCAACTCTCTTTTTCCCCCTACTCTCATCCAACTGTAACTTTCTCACTTGCGTGACATTCATTCAATGAATTTCGTGAGTAGCTATTTATTTGACAAGTACGGATATTCAAGAAAAAAATCATCCCTAAAGAAGAGTACTCTATAAGGGATACAGAAGAAATTGTTTTCGAGCCTATAATGTTCGGCGTTTGCACACCAATTTCTTTAAGAATTTAGATGAATTAACGGCATGTTCCCAATTGTAAAATTAATCATTAGGGTCTCATTTAAAAAAAATATATTTCGCTAATGTTCTGTTTTCAACAAACATTCATTTGTTTTTAACCCAAATATTTTTTAGACGCTTATAACTCATGAATTATGGAAAATACTTAAAATTTTAAAAGACCACTCTGCCCGGTCCAAGTGCGTGAAGTCAGAGGCTCCCGAGCATATGGTGCGACAATCTCTGACTTTTGCGAGTCTTACAAAATAATTCAGGATAAATGTTGTTTTCATGGACAAAAGTCCGCCTTACAATCTGAACATTAGGTATAGAAATAATTCGAATATTTTTAGAGAAAATCGGATTTTTCACTGAAAATTAATCCATTTTTGCATGTACTTCAGGCACAACAATAAGTTTTAGCACAAATCATCATGATTTTGCAAGTGGTCTCAACCCCAAAGATAGTTCTATGTAAAATGATGTCAGCTTTAGTTTACTGACGGTGATGATGAGGATGATGATGATGATGACGATGATAATGACGGTGACGATGTTGATAGATAAATTAATCGTAAATTTCATTAGATTTTTGGTGCTGTTTGCATGATAGTTTACGTATGCAAAATGCTAAAAATTAGAAAAATCGAATTTTCTTGTCCTTATTAATTTTTAAAAATATATTTTGTAATGATCTAATTTATAATGGAAATTATACAATAATATGAATTTTTTATTTATAATTTTTTATTTTATGTATTTATTTGTTCATCTATTATGTTTTAGTTTTTAGTGAAACAGAAATTTAATTTAGTTTGATAAATAAAATTTGAAATTAATTGCAGNTTTAGTGAGTAATTATTGCTGGGAATATCTGAAATTTCATTGCATTTATACTTTATATAGTCTACAAGAAAGTTCTTATTTGGATTATAAGTAACATTAATTAATTCATTTTCTGAAGAATTTGTAGGTGATTTAATTTCGATCCATAATGATTCAAAAACAGAATGATCTGATTCAAATTCTTTCTTACGTATTGGATTTAAAACTTTTGGTACAATTAGCATGAGGCCACCACCTCTACTATCTCTATTTTTAACAAAAACACTAAAATTTTCGAGGTCTGGATTGAACAAATTTGGATTAATATCATTGTTTAACCGAATTTCTGTAATAGAAAAAATTGAATTTGAGGCAAATGGAGATGCAATTTTAAGAAAATGATTTCTATTTGAATTCAGACTTCTGGCGTTTAGAAGAAACTTGTCGAGACTTTCAGGCCCAACAGACTGAAAAAGTTCTTGCACTTGTATAATCACTCTATAACTGTAGTAAAATTTAAAAGAGCATGGCGAATAGAACGGCAAACAATTTTGGATAAACACACTGATGCAGCTAAAGCAATTTTAAGTTTTTTGTGTAAATACGCAATTGTCGCACATATTTTGAAAAATAGGTCCATTTTTTGACATCAAACATTTATTACTAATTGAATTGAAATTTTAGTTATATAGTCAATTTGAGATATCACACGAAGGATTTTGTAAGGAAACCCTCAGTTCGATGAGATTTCTGGTATCAGTACCATAGAGCTGGGACTAAATATTCTAAAATGAAGGACCTGGGAACACGNGTTACAAACGGAGTTGTTCTGCTTTTTGATAGGGTAATTTTATTTCAGTTTTCTTTGAAACTTACTAATAATATTCAAAGAACCTCTTTATANTTTTTTGACATCAAACATTTATTACTAATTGAATTGAAATTTTAGTTATATAGTCAATTTGAGATATCACACGAAGGATTTTGTAAGGAAACCCTCAGTTCGATGAGATTTCTGGTATCAGTACCATAGAGCTGGGACTAAATATTCTAAAATGAAGGACCTGGGAACACGGATTTCAAAATATTACTAATTATTTTTACCCACTTTGGTCAAAAAAGAATGTATGTAAAGGGGCCAACGGGACAAAAAATTTCAAAGAAATATGACGAAATTCAATGAGTCTAAACGGGCCTGAAACCAATAAAGTTTTCACACTGCAAGACTAATAACTAGCTCTATGAGATATGGAAAGATGTTGAAATTAATGCAAAAATATAGAAATGTTTTTAAAACAATTATGGAAATGGAATGGAAATAGAAGACAATAGCATTTCGATATGCAAACTTGTATATATCTCATCAAGACAATGAAAAGCATGCTCGCTAACAAAATACTAGGCAAATTTTTTAGATAACTAATTTTGCATCTAAGATAAAAAAATTGGCTTTTACTCTTACTCCCTTATTAATACGGGGTCTATTTTATAGATGTCATTGAAAATATTACAAAAGCAATTAGCTACATCAGGTGAAGATAAAATTGTGGTTACTCAGCCTGAATGCACAAGTAACGAGTGAATAAAATAAAAATAAGAGAAGAATTAAGAAATTTAAGAAGTTTTGTTCTATTTGAAACTCTGCTAGTTATTTGCAAGTGAATATGCGTATGTCCATAAGAATAAATAAATACTTCTTTGAACGAAATTCTTGGAACGTTATATTTACAAACTACTATCATTTCAAAATCCAAACAGCAGAAAGCAGAAGATAAGCTAATTATTTGAATGAGCAGCTATCAGTGAGTAAATAGCTTGTTTAGATTCCTTTACTATAATGTTACCAAGCTCCAAATACTCAAGTAAATCGTCTCGGTTCATTGCCGATGTATATGGAATTCTGTATTCATTATTAGCTAAACATGATATATATATAACAATGGAAATTCAGCAAAACCGAGAACTGGTCGAGTCGAGACAAATAAAACAATATGGTCCATTATTTTATAGAGGAAGTAGGTATATAGACCATGGAAAAGTACAAAACGTCATGAATATATGGCTAGATTAATATATTGTCAATTGCGCAGCTCTAGAATATGACCGTATAATTCGCCTTGAAATAATAAAATTTTATCACAAAGTAGTATTTCGTATTTGATTGCCATGTCAAATAATTTCTAAGAAATAACAAACTATGGTTGATAAAATACCCAAAGTCTGCTAGTAGTGCAAAACTTGACATCTTTTCACTCCATAAATTTAATCTCAAAATTCAAGAACGTTATGAAACATGAAACCCATTTATTGACAAATAAAATTCTTAAACTTCGTATAATCAGGAAGAAAAACAATACTTAGGTTTCTATAGCTTTGAAAACAAAATTATTAATATGACTGACATAATACTGAAGTGAATCGTCAGGCTAGAATCCATTTAATTTAGCGTTAATCCCTTTGGCGTCCATTTACAAAGAATTTCCTTCAAGCCTTTTAGCGAATTTGAAAATCGTGAGGCATTAAAAGGTCTTTTGGGGAACTACTGAAATAGTTGAAAAAATTTACAATCTTTCTTGAAAATTTTAAAATTTTGAAAATAATTTAAATTTTCTCCATAACTAATGTTCATGTATTTATAAGGTTTTGAACCTTTGGAAGCAACAAATAACTTTGACTATTTCTTGATTTGCTCAAATGCAAGGATATCCCGAACCGCGGTGCCGAAGGTTTTCCGATTGAGCATACCATAAATAAAGTTTATGAGCGTTAAAAATATTTTACATGATCATGAACAATTTTCAAAAATCTCTGGACTATTTAAAGTTTAGGCCAATAAGGCCCATTTCTGGCATATTTATATGATCACTACAAAAAGCTACATGTCATACAAAACCGTAATCGAAGCTTACACAGTAAAACCAACCAAATTTGGTACGACTATTTTCTTACTTAAAGAATTCAAATTGTTTTCAGGTTGACACTATCTGGATAGAGATAATGAGAAGAATTGCGATTTTTTATGAAATACGTAGTCTATGCGATTCTGAAGCTGTTCTCAATGTGAATTACAGCAAAATCCAACCTCTTTCATTTAATGCAAGAATGTGTTTGAAAAGCAATCTGATTTCTTGGGTACAAATTGGAATAATTGAACATGATTATCTAAAAAAATTGTAAAAAATGAACTGATTTGAAATACTAATTTAAGCAAACAAAAAATTGAATGGTTGTTTCACAGTTTCATCAAGTTCTAGTGAAGAGCAACAAAAGGCGCTGTTGAGACCTTAGTCCAGATAAACAATATAAAAGAGTATTTCTAAAGCGCAGGCATGCCGATGCACAAAGCTTGCAAATATTAATCCTGTCGAGTTTCAACTGCACCAATAATATTAGGGGTACATTAAATATCACCGGCATAATTATATGTACGCTGGAACAATAGCCAGTCACTTTAACTTTCTTTTAAACAGGTTACGATTCGCCTCAAATATTAGAATGGATGGTAAGGAATTCCAAAGTTTCGACTCAACAAGACAAAAGGAAGCATCTCCTGCAGTTGAATTCGATCTTGGGGAATCAATAAAAGCTGATCAGACGAACGCAAATCGCTAGATCTTTAGGTTCATTGATGTTGATTATTCTATTGATGGTAGATATGTTATAATCACTTCTCTTATTGGTTCTTCAGCAATGTAAGTGCAAGATACTTCTTAGGTTTCCGGAAAACTATCTTTGGTGCAAAATTGAGTATGGACTGTAAGTGTTTATGTAAATAATTAGCACAACCGATTAAGAGGGTGCTTCCATGATCAGATGTGACAATACAATCGATTTCACCAGAATAGATGTTGATGCAACATATGAACAATGATAAATTCTGAGAATATTACGCAGATAATCTTTAAATTATTGTCAAAGAAGACATCAGGGTTTTTTAATGATGATGTTTCCACTATCAACTATTTCGCCAATGTTGACAAAAATTGGCTTTGAACAAGTTGCAACACAAGTACACCGCCAAAAACTAGAAGTTCTGTCTTAGTATCATTAATTGGAAGCCGATTCTTGAACATCCACGATTTATTTCATTGATGCAGATTTCCAAAGTGAGACTTGATCAAATAGAGGTGGGTGTCATTAGCAAATAGATGGTATTCAATGCTGTATAAACTCACCAGTTCACCCAAACATATGTATTAAGAAGTAAAGATCACAATTTCTAACCTTGTGGTATTCCAGTATTTGAAAGAAAATCACGTCATACAGAGGAGCCAATTTCAAATTTCTGAATTCTCTCAGATAAATAAGATATAAAGCAATCAAGAACTGAGCCAAAAACTAACGATAAAGCAGGCGTTGGAAAAATTAAAATGATCAAATATAACAAAAGTGACCGATAAGTCTAATAAAATAGTAAGTCTATCCATTCCATTATTCCGAATCATCATCATCATCATCATCATCATCATCATCATCATCATCATCATCATCAAGAGATCATTCTTTAATGCTGATTTAGTTGATTAATACTTAATATAATTTTATTGGTATTTCTCTGACAATGAATATAATGTAAATGATCATTTAACTGTGATACGACAACACTTTCAAACATTTTCGATATGAGAGAAATATTCGAAGCAGGTCTATAGTTGAAAAGCATTCTTTGTCACAATTTGGTTTCTTTAGAAAGGGAAGAATTGTGACATATTTTCGGTACGCTACTCCACATGAAGGAAAGATATATTTATCCGTTAACACCATTAACCCGCATGGAAGTTACTATAAATTCTTAAAAAACATTGAAAACTTAATGAAAGTCAATGGATTTCAGATGGCGACACTGTCTAAGAGTGCGCTTATGTGGAATTTTGAACTTATTCAATTCCTATATCACAACCACCTGACGAGAGAGTAGAATTACTGCTTTAATAGATTCAGTAGTTTGTATAAAATGAGATTACAGTTCTATTTCCACGAGTAGAAAATTCAACCAATTAACACAATCAAACTGAATACAAACACGAACGAAATTCAAGTTCAGACGATGCATTTTTTGCAACATCTATTTTATAATCAACACTGATAACGAAAAGAGTAGTGTCAGCAAAATCAATAGATGCAATTCCATAAATCATAATAAAACTGATTCCGAGAAAAAATGATGCTTAATTGAAAATCCAGGATAATAAAATTGGATCAAATGAATCTTTTCAGATTTATATTTCAAACACCATCAATAACCTCAAAAATATTTCATGATAATTCTTACCAAGACTTAGCATTAATTAATTGTAGTAAATTATGGCAACACCAACGCCAAGTCTACATCTTCGTCGAATGCTAAAAATATGGCTACCAGGACATAGATATCTGATGAGTTGACTAAAAATATGGCTACCAGGACATAGATATCTGATGAGTTGACTAAAAATATGGCTACCAGGACATAGATATCTGATGAGTTGACTAAAAATATGGCTACCAGGACATAGATATCTGATGAGTTGACTAAAAATATGGCTACCAGGACATAGATATCTGATGAGTTGACTAAAAATATGGCTACCAGGACATAGATATCTGATGAGTTGACTAAAAATATGGCTACCAGGACATAGATATCTGATGAGTTGACTAAAAATATGGCTACCAGGACATAGATATCTGATGAGTTGACTAAAAATATGGCTACCAGGACATAGATATCTGATGAGTTGACTAAAAATATGGCTACCAGGACATAGATATCTGATGAGTTGACTAAAAATATGGCTACCAGGACATAGATATCTGATGAGTTGACTAAAAATATGGCTACCAGGACATAGATATCTGATGAGTTGACTAAAAATATGGCTACCAGGACATAGATATCTGATGAGTTGACTAAAAATATGGCTACCAGGACATAGATATCTGATGAGTTGACTAAAAATATGGCTACCAGGACATAGATATCTGATGAGTTGACTAAAAATATGGCTACCAGGACATAGATATCTGATGAGTTGACTAAAAATATGGCTACCAGGACATAGATATCTGATGAGTTGACTAAAAATATGGCTACCAGGACATAGATATTTGATGAGTTGACTAAAAATATGGCTACCAGGACATAGATCTGATGAGTTTACTGAATTGTCTTCAGGTATCCATGACTCCATGAGAGGCAAAACACACATTTGAATCCAGTATATACTAAACCACTAATTTAACAATAGATATCCTCCGTACAATCCCACAATTTTCAGTAGGCCATTTTCTATTATTTTGAGCGTTTTCAGAGAATTCCTTGCATTTCATTTAGGAAAAAATCTGCTTATTAACTTGCGCTCAGAACAATAGCTAGGAATACGTATTTTTTCTGCTCAGTTATACGAGAAAAGACAGTGAAACGACCGATAATATGTACTCTTGGTATCAATCTTTTATGTGAAGAAGCTCTGCCTTTGAGTGCTTAAAATACTCTTCCAGCATCTTTGTAGCTCTTTAGTTGTCTAGCCAGCTCACATAGATGTGTTTTCTTAACAGGGGTTTCGGAACGGATTAAATTTGAAGTCCATTCATTTTAATAATGCCAATAATACGATTTTTTGGTAATTTGAACACGAGTCGGCTCCAGAAAGCAATTTGGGCCTCTTGCTCACACTAGACCTTTTTGAATTTTTACTGCTTTTACGAGTTGTTGAGAATAAAGGAGGGTGTTTTATCCTAATCCAAACAACTTGCTGATATTCGTGAAAAGTTGAATTCCATTACTAACGTCTTGTTTATAACAATTTATCCGTTGAAAAACATTTTGTTTCGCTAAGATACAGAGGGGAATTAGTGCACTTCATTTCCGGTAGTTCAGAAATATTTTTTCAATTTCTTAAATCCGATTATCCAACAAGTCTAGCGTTGATTCAGTATTGCAATATCACATCTAACAGCATTTTCGTACCAGCAATTATCACAGATTAATCTTCTATATTTAAGTCCATCATTTCCAAAATTAGCATAACTAGTATCTAATGCATTATAACAGCACGAAACGCATGGTAGGGATTTAGTTATATTTTTACACATTTAAGAGCAACGAATGCAAAACAACTTTATAAAAAAAATTTTAGGGCAAAATTTTTGAAATAACTATTTTTTGAAAGATGGAACAGTTCCTAAAAACTTTCGAAACAGTTATGCACAAAACGTATTATGAAATGAAAGCCATTATCAGTTTTTATCAAAAATCCGGGCCATAATTGAAATAAAATGTTCATACTCACAAAAATATTTTTAATAGTAGGTTTATTGCTTCTTTGTTTGAAAACAATAGCAAACGATTTTATATTACATATGTAATATGGCACAACGGGATGGGGAAATAACAGGTCGACAATATGGCTTTATTTTCATCTCTAGTTTCTCTAATTCTTAGTTTGTTGAAATTCTGATTAATATTCTGTAAAATTGATACGTTTACA
Source organism: Hofstenia miamia (assembly GCA_900660155.1). Lineage (NCBI taxonomy): Eukaryota > Metazoa > Xenacoelomorpha > Acoela > Hofsteniidae > Hofstenia > Hofstenia miamia. Next base: position 185,849 of record CABFPE010000182.1, read on the forward strand.
CGGGTTGGGGTACATCGATATGAGCGTCATACCTATTTTTGAAATATATTAGTCATATATATANATATATATATATATATATATATGTATATATATATATATGTATATATGAAATAAATGGGAAAAAAACAATCGACTTTTACAAAATTAAATGTATGTTCTGCATTTCTTTGCGATGATTTCTTTTCAAAATAAAACAGAGAAACAATTACTTTTGAAAAATATAAAACGACTCGAAGTAATATTTCAACTTTCAGAAACACATAAATCCATACTCAGATAATAAGGGATTATGGATTTCCGATTGAATTCAAGAAAATAATTTGGTAATCTAGAACACATTGATAATTCAAATTATAATGTCAAAGTTATAACAGGTGATTGAATAGTATAAAACGCGATAACATCTAATGCGACACGACTCGATCAAAATCTTACCAAATGAATTCCTTGCAATGGCTGCAAAATGTGGGCTGTTTGAAGTAACGAGGAATGAACTTGTGATCATTAACAATCTGCACATTCTTCTGACGAAGAGCACCTTTTCTTGTAAAGATCTCCTCCATAACAACTATAAACGATGTCGAGTTAGTTTAAAGCGCGAAATTAATTCAACGAGATATATTATCGCTAGGTGGCATTGGGATAGATTAATATTAGAGAAGCAATGCTTAATGAAATCAAGAAATTAACATTTATACGAAACTAACAGTAATCATTTTAAATGCTAATTTAATTAAAAATAAATATAGACTTGGAAATAATTTAGCGCAAAAAGACTAATCAATCTTCAAAAAACTAAAATGCTTTGAGAAATGTATAATTACTGGAATATTTTTGCATATGGAATAAAATAAAATAACATGTTTATATTAATTCAATATCATATTTTCGGATCGTATTCTTAAAGAACGCTTCTTATTAAAAAAATAGCACAACATGCATTTATGCAGTAATCATGATTAGTGGTATGCAAAAACTTGGTTTTAAAAAATACATGTTTTCCTTGTCCAGACCAATTAACAATTTTGCACATTCAACCCGCATCGTCCATTCTTGGTATAAACGTGAAAACATCAACAGATTACATACACCTCATAGGGGTCCCGCAGAGAATTGAATGGGGTGGTGTGAACACCCTGGGTATTAGTCTCCTGCGAGCACTAGATTTTTTCGAGTTGATTTTGCACGTAACACTTCGGATTGAAATACGGAAAACTGGCAGTGAATTATATTTGATTGACGTATCCATTATGTAATTTGACATTTTGAAATGTCACTTTTAAATAATTATTAAAACCTACTGTTTGTGAGAAAAAATTAAATTTAAATTAGCCAATTTGTGATGAAAATCCGATTGCAAATTTTTATATATATATATATATATATGGACCAGCTTAACATCCCAGTGCGTATCGGGTTGGCCCCAAACACAACGTCCTGCTTCTAACCTTGAGTATTGAAAACGTAAAATGTAATACTAATAATTACAATTATCAAGTAACAGTTAGTAATTCTGAACCCACGAAGTTTTACTCAATACAAGCATTTCATGGTCATTACAAGACATCGCTTTGTTTAAAGCACAATGAATAATGAAGAGAATTTCTTTGTCTTTACATTAATAGAGTCAAGGTTGTATGCTAAGAATTTGAATATCTATGCTTAGAAAACAATAGTTTCCACGTTCGAGTAATGAATGAAAAAATATCAAAAACTAGTTACTTCCAAGATTCAACTACAAGATTTTGACTTTCTAAACATTAGCGTGCTTGAAGTTATTTTAAAAACACAACGCATTTAATAATCGGGGTTTAAACATATGAAATACGAAACTATGAACTTAAATCTATAAAAAAGAAAATGAACGACTTATTGTGTGAAAAAACCCAGACTTGTCAAAGACCCGAGCTTATAGCGAGCCGAGCTTCGACTACAACGAGCACAAAACGAGCCATGTCTTAACTTACCTAATTTTACATTATTGTCCCATAAGCCATTGTGACATTAGTTTTGAAAAACAATAGAAACCAGATATTCGAGGGTAGATGTTGCTATCATCCATTTTACGCATTTACAAAGAATTTTCTCCAAGCCTATTAGCAAATGTCAAAAATCTTGAGGCAATCGCAGATCTATTCGATTAAAGCATTTAGCTGTGAATGAATTTGTTTAAAAATTAACAATCATTCTTTGAAAATTTGGAATTTTTGAAAAAGATGTAAAGTCTCTCCATGCCTAGTGTTCATGCATTTATAAAGTTTTGAACTCGTGGAATCAACAAAGAACTTTGAGTGTTTCTTGATATCCTAAGCCCTTTGAGGCGTGCGGCGCGCAAAGTCAAGAGTAGCAGTACTGAAGGAGGCAGACTCAGGGGCGTATTTAGGGAAGCCTTGCGCCTACCCCACCCCTTGAGGCAGACCAATTTCAACTCATTCTCATACGATCTGATCGATATATGGATGAGAAGTCTTTTGACAAAGTGCAAAAAAGTAGATCAATGCATAATTACTCAATTGCTTTATTTATTAAACGTTTGTTTAAATGTTATACATCTTTAACTGCAATATATAATCAAAACTACCTAGGCCTATATGTCTCGGATAAGAATTGGCCCCCTTTTAGAAACTCTCGATATGCGCATGGGCAGACTTACAACAAACAGAAAGAGAAGAATCTCCTCTATCCCATGTTGCATATAGATTGCGAATAGCGTTAATAGTCTTTGAGCTATAAGTTACATTTTTCTATACGATCATAAAAAATATTCAAGTTTCAGGTTATATTGATAAAAAAGAAATATAGCTATGCTGTAGGACCACAAGTACTATTAATAACAGCATGTGCTGTACTTAGCCTAAAGTTTACCTCCTCGATGGAATTTATTATTTGTTAAGTGTTACGCGCGGTTACCATTTGAACAACCAAAATTACGGTTGCTTGTTGTTTAGGACTAATACTAACACGACTACTACTTGATTTAGTTATGGTCGGCAAACACTAAAATATTTTGATCGGCTATGAAAATCGAATGGTACTTTTGCGTTATGGTTTAGGTAAGATTAGGGGTAGGATAGAATTTAGCTTAAAGTTAGGGTTGTGTTTAGGGTTATGTTTTGGGTTACAGTTAGAGATAGAGATATGGTTAGAGTTAGGTTCGAATTTAGGTAGGGTTGTGGTTTATTATATGGTTTGGGTTAGGGTTGGGGTTAAGATTATTATTATTATTATTATATTGATAAATTAGTAATTTTTGCAATTATTTAGGTGTCGGGGAGATAACGCAAACGTACTAATTGGATAACACTTAACCACAAAGCACAAACATTTTTAAATTTTCAGCTGGGCTTAATTTTTAAGAATTTTTCATTTTAATCAATTAAACGTTGTTTGGACTAAAGTTTGACCCTAATAAGGAAACTTAGTTGAGAACAGAAGGACGCGGTTCTTTTTGTTTTGGTCTTAAGAATGTGTGGATCAAAATGCATAGTCTACAAAAATTTATACTGAAATACATAATCCGACTTAAACTATTCAGCAATGTAATCAGAGGGAAAACACGCCAAACGTAAATGGATTACAATTGGAAAGGAGACATTGGCGCTACGCATGGGTTTCAACAAACAATTAATTTCCTTCATGCTACGTGCGCTTCTTATTTCATATATTAATTATTTCTTTTCACTGAAATTATAATTATATAGCTGACAGCTTTATTCTTAAATTTCTTTACACTGTGTATCAAGATAACCTATTAAATTTCGAGTAGAATTTCGTCACATTACGTTTTAATATTATTTCTAATACCACCATTTCTTATTACACTTCGCTTTTAATGGCTACGTTGATGCATTTCGGATAAATTATTAACCATAATACTTCCAAAAGTTGAGCTAACTTGAATAAATCAAACCGATTTCTTTGTAAGATTAAGCAAAACCTACACATGAAAATTTAATGTATTTGATAGAGCAAAACGTAAAAAATTGAAACCAGTTCACAAATTCATGTCAAAAAAAGTTTATAAATAAAGTAATGTTTGTATTAAATTCTTCAAAGTTTATGAGAACTATACGCGGGTTTGATAAATCAACGTCCAAAGATGCTACGACAATTAAAATAGTAACCAATTAATTTAAAATGCAAGAAATGATATTGCGATAGAGGAAATGTTACTGAAATGGCCGAATACTGCTAGACTAAGCAATTAAATTTTCAATTTATTACGAATAAAACTTCCGGAGAACCTCTGCTGGAGATGAAAAGATTGCAAGAAGCCTACTTTGAGATTCTCTGTTCAATCATACTTTCATTTTCTTAAGAATTATACACATTTATAATTTGATAGGGAATTGAGAAAATTTGATGCTACTTTATCAATCAAAGTTTTAATATAGCATAATTAATATTTTGTGATACTTTCTGCATTTGGAATCATTTTTCAAATTTTTAACGAAAAAGATCATTGGTTTTTGAAAGCATTTACGAAGTTTAAATGCATAAATATTGAAATCAGTAAAGGCCGGTCTATGCAATGAGGGAAACTCTGGTGTATTTTAAAAGTAGACATTTTAGTTGGCTTTGATGCATTTTTGTCAGAACTGACGATGTGCATCCCATTGTGATCAAATGAGTGACCAAAGTTGGGGGGAGATATGCCCCTCAAAATTTGCAAACATTAAAAATAGATCATAAAAATGCACTTTCGTTTTTGGAGGGCATTCTACACTGTCGCCTTGGGTACGTTAATGCCAATCTGCAAATTACAACGACATTTTATAATTTCTGTTGAAATAAAATTGTGTAGTAAATTTTATTATGAATTTTTTCAAATTTATCGTATAGGTTCAACACGGGGAGCTTAAAGAAACAAAGTTATAGTGTATAGTCCCAATTTAACTTGAACTTGGAAGTAAAACTCAGGAATATTTGCAGATGTACATTAACATATCTGGATTGATCCTGAAAACACCATTAAAATTTACAAAAATTTGCAGAAAAGCTTGTATTTGCTAAAAAATTATTAAGTATTTCAGACTTATAGTAAAATTTGAATGTACTGTAGATCTAGATTATCGACTAATAACATTAAACTACCATTAACAACTTAATCTAAATCCATTATTTATTAAATTAAATATATTTAAATTTTCATTCGTATTTGAACAAAACTATAGGAATATTTTTCCATGATAGAACAAGTCTTCCATTCCAATATAAATCAAATCACATTTAGATTTCGTCTGCATTTAATACAAATTGATCAGGAAACTAATAATAAACTGATTATTTCGTTGTTAAAAACAATTTCATCATCCAGCATTGACTTTAAAATGTAAATGAAAATAACAATTTCTAAAAAATTTGGTTGTTTTCTTAAACCAGCTTCTAAAAAATGTAGTGAAATTAGCTATCATTAATTTCCTTGAAAATAGTAGCATTATTGATGTCTCTAGATGGCGTTACTCTAATTATATGCAATATAACTCTAATTCTGATAAAATATCTAATCAATAAAATAAGTAAATCACAAAGATAAGATACGAAAATCTACAACAACGTCTAGATTAGGGGGTCCTAAAAAAAGAAATTTTTTATCCCGCCAATGCATCGTAAATAGCAACTTCAAGTAAAGTAGTTCCAATTAAAACATTTAACAGCTTATCAATTTTCAACTGAATGATCAAACAACATCTGAATTGGAAGGCATTTTGATATTGTTTGTGCTAAAACTGTTAGTACTATAATAAATGCAAAATGCATGAAATGCTGCCCTACAGACTGATAGAGAAAAAACTTGCTTAGAGAATCTCAATACGTTCTCATCTGAAAAAAATATTTCTCTATGACATAGAACTCGAACGAAAATCCCTCAATTTCTTCATAAGCAAATTCCAGATAAAATCAGGTTACCTGAAAAGTATGCTCTAAATAGCCACCACATCACAAGAATATTTGGTCAAACAACCCTTCAATAATTGATCATGGTAAAGTGTAAACTTAAATCTGTTCTTACAAATTTTTACACATCTTAAGCAAATTCATATAACCTTCTTCAAGGTATGGCTAAAATTGTCAATATCTTAGCCTGGGTTCTTAAAAGATACAATTGGGAACACTTTCATTCTAATTAACATTAATTTATTGAATATTGGCCATTAAATATTAAATTATGTGATAATTTAAGTTAGGTGTCTCAGTTTTCACTCTGTAACCCATGATTTAACAGTATTGAGAATTGATTGTGGTCTTTGAAAACAAAGCACCAAACCCTATGTTCAAATGCAGTTCTTTAAAGATCAAAGCTAAATCTTTTTCTTATTATAATAAATATTTTCGAAATATTTGAAAGATATTTAAATATATTAAGTTTTTACTTGAATATACAACTGTGTAATGAAGGTATTTTTCGCCTTGTCTATTCACTCATTAGCGCGCTTTCACAATTTCTTGGTTTGCAAAAAAGTCTTATTTGAATTTCTAAAATAGTAAAGGGTAAAAAATACCTCCAATAGTCGAAGCTGTACAATTCCACAGATTATATTTTAGTTCACTCTAGTGTATTCAAGTTGCAAAAATTGGATTTATAAAGCATTTTAGGATTTCAATTTTCCAAATAGAGTATCATAACTTTGCTTGAAAATAAACTTTTTAGCTGATTTTTTTCGGACTTTTCACAAAAATTCTTTGAGAATAAGATATAGTTAAAGCGGAATGTGCCAGAAGTCTTAAGAAAATTTCATCTTAGTAAAATTGACTTAAAATAGTCAATATTTTGATAAATATCGATATATCCATTAGGGAAGGGGTCAGGGTTCAAACTTAAAATAAGAAAAATATGAAATTTGAAATATGAATATTTTGAATACAGTAAGACAATGATAAAATATGGTAATATACCAAATAAGAAGTGGTCTAAATTTCTGATGCTGGACCCCGGGGTGAAAAATGGCACTGCTTGGGGTTGGATAAGGGGGTGGTGAACTGTTAAATTTTTTATCATATTTTAACTTGCTTTGACCTCTAAAATAAACTTAATTTATATAATTATTCTAGGTATTTATTTTTTTAAGCAGATAAATATAATGAATTGACTTTATTTCTAATATTTTCGTTGATTTATAGAAATTTCAATTTATTCAAAATTATAAAATGGCTACCCTGATTACGTAATACTAGTTGACATTAAGCGTATTTTTTGTTCTCCTTTTAAAGCAAGTCTTTAACAATACTTAGAAGTTATACAAGTTAAAGAAACTCTTTGCTTGTAGTTTTAGCCGAAACGGCTCCTTCCTCAGTCTATTTTTACCATTTTATACCTCTGTGCGTTTAGGGTTGAGCACATATGCCATTTGTCAATTCAATGATTACATAATAATCACCCTGAGTTTATTGAAGCATGCCCTTTTGTGTACAGTATTCCACTATATATTAAATATATTTCATCCGGAAGATATATGCGAAATATTGGCCCAGGAGGTCGCCAAACTCGTAATCAAATCTTTTATCTGCTGAGTCGGTTGCAGTTCTGGTATAAAAAATTAAATATTCTATTAAAAAGCATGAAACTGGATGGCGTTGCTTATTAACATTAACCCGAACCCCAAACATAAGAACACTGCTACGGTGTATATTAAAAATAGCGGAAGAAAACATTAAAACCACATACCAGTTCACGACTAATGAAGCGTTGTAAATGTGTTTTGTGTAAATACGCTTTTGGCTAAGTAGACAAATATTGTTAAGCAGCACAAAAGCAAATGCAAAACAATCGTCGCACGAAACGTTGTCGCGCGCGTAATTTATTTTCAGCTCATTAATTCATATTCATTGTCAATGACGAGTGAACGTAACGCAACACGCTGAAAAGTTGGATGGCTTTCGGCTTTTATTAGTACAGTGGCTCAACTCCAATGTTGTGCACGGAGTGCAGTGGCGCCATTTCAGAAAATTCTTAAAGGAGGCCAAAATTATTAATAATGTGTACTGCATTAAAAATGCCACAAATTTATACCAACAACTTTGTGGCTTTAGTGCAAGCTGCGTTACAAATATTTCTACTAAGCAGTAGGTATATAACCAACTTGATTTTTATTAACAAAATGTTACAATAAAATGATTATAATACAAAACAAAACATCAAAACACAAAGTGAGAAGATGTTATCCAGACTTCCTTTGGGCAAACATCATCATTTGAAAAAAAAAGTCTCTCATTGGAAGCAGTGGCTATAGGAAAAACGATGTTGAACAAGTTTAAAAACCTACCTCAATTTTCTGATAGCTTCTGATAAGCTACAATGATATCCAAATTATTGTGCATTATTGTTTTCAAATGCAATATCAGGGCTGCATGTTGTGCACATGATATCGTATGAACTTGATTTGGTTTACTACTGCTACCAGCTAGGGATTGCACTCACGGGATCCCGGGATTTTCATACATTTTACGGGATTTCTGGATTAGACGGTGCGCCTAATTTCAGAATTCTTGGAATAAGTTTTAACATTGCGTTTTCTCTAAACAAACATTCAGTACACGCAGTACGCTGAGTGGAGTGTCGAAGTTATTCTTGTTAGAATCATAACAAAAAATTCTAAAAATCTAAATTAATTTGTTAGAATTCTCATAGCGGTTCTCAATTTGATGTACTGTTGTACTGTAATGGTTATTTTGTTGATTGTTATAAACATATTCATAAATACAATTCGTAATCATACATCGTTATTGATGGTAATAACTATACAAATTATTGTCTTGTAGTCTTAATCTATCTGTACGAAGATTGCAATTGACCTAGCTACATGTATAAGCCCTAGAATACTTAGCATGAAAGCATAAAGTGACAAAATCAAAATTCGTAATGTGTTGCCTCATATGCAATCTACCATCTAGCTCCTGTGAAATGCTGCGATGATCGAAAAAACGCACTTTCAGATCTTAGATTGAGTGCCTTTAGGAACATTACCCTAAATTAAACTAGAACTATAATCATTAGTAACAAACCGCCATGTAATGTAGCATGTATATGTAGCCTACATGTACTTAGTGTGGTTTCGTAATTTATTTGTTGAGTCCCGGGATTTTGACCTCGATAATCGGATTTGGAAAACCGGGATCGGGATTGCAATCCCTACCACCAGCTTCAACCGCTAAAATTATACCTACTCCCAATTTTCTTATATAATTGTAATAGAATAAACTATTAGCGGCAAAGCAAAGTGCTATAAGGATTTTGGCAGGAAAATAAAGGCTATTGATGAATATTTGTCCGGGCCAATCAGTGGTAAGTCATAACAATTAACTTGCTACGATGGAATTCCTTTATTTTTAAGTGCTTAAGAGTGGAAATTGATTTGAACCAATTCATAGTATGAGTTTACATGTAATTGCCAGACCATTCACAATTTGGAAGAGATTTTCATTATTTAATGCACAACATAGTTTGTTAAATTGAATTTTGCATATAATGGCAGCAAGACATGCATGGTATTATTCTCTTTCTTTTTACATTTTTAATATTTTTACTTTTGTATCTAGATTTAGAGAAAGCCATGGCCCCCTCTTGCCTCCACCTCTAAGTTATGCCACTGCGGAAGTGGCCTACAAATTTCCACTCATTTTGTTTATCACTGTCACTCTAGGGTAATTATATGTTTAAAATGTTCAAATTAGTGTGACTTGCTCTTTTCTTGAATCTAATTGGCTTGCATTTATATCTCGTTTGTTAGAATTTGAATAAGTTATATATATAAAACTCAAGAATATGTTTTTATTGCTGTCTTCTGTGGAAATTTAATCTCGAGCACCAGACCGAAAGAATACATAATTATTGAAAATAATTGTTAAAATATGCGTATAATATATATATATATATAGGACCTATGTTTTTTATTGTACTAATCAATGTAAAAATGTAAAAAATCGCGTCAAACGGACAAGCATTGTTTAACCGTAGATGTAAATCAATAATTCCCAAATAGTAGCATGCCATTAATGGTCCAAAAATGATCCATTGTAGTTGTCATTAATGGCAGATGATCTCTGGAAAATTAATGTATATTCGACAATGACCCATTGGTGAGCCAATAATGGTCCATTAATGGGCTATTGGTGGCAAACTGTAGATTTTGATAGCAAGGCATTACTTTCATATGTAAAACGACAATTTTATATTGCTAAGCAATTCAAACATTGCTGATTAAGCAAACACAAGCCCAACAAAAGGCAGAGGGATATCTTTGAGATGCTATCAAGAATCAAGCATATTCAATTCAAAAATTTGTTAAAAATTAAAAAGAACGGCTTCTTTATATATGATAACAATCACAATATAAATCTGCCAAAATTAACCAAAATTTTAAAATTTAGTTCAATTTTGAAATAATACTTTGTTAAATAGGGAAAAATCTTTTCTGTTCAAACATAACTTTTTTTTCAAGTTATCCAAATATTCATGAATAAATTATTTTGAAAATTCATTTAACAGGTATATTATAATTTTTTATAAACTAAAATGTTCAAGAAAGCTTTTCGCAATTCCTTTTTTATATTAAAAGGATCTACGAATCAAAATAATGAAATGACTTTTATTTGCAAGCATCTGCTCATTGATTATTGATTACTAAGGTGGCAACTGATGCAGCCAATGGTCCACTGATGGCATCAGTGGTCACAAGTACCGCATGTTTCACACCAGCAAATTCACTGATGCTGGCCAGTATTTATTATGAATTTTAATTCGTAACTTTGTATAATTTGGTTGAGTTAAGGGCACAGTTGGAAGTGTGTATAGGATATTATCCCTAAGATGGAACACCTTGATGCAAACCATTGAATTCATTATACAGTGCTCATAAATAGAGTTGGCATACTAGATTGTGTTATCAACTAATGAAGATTAAGTAAGTTTGTTCAATTTGATCTGAAATAATTGTAACTCATTATAATTAATATTTGTTTTCTAGATGGCAGATTGATCCATTAATGCCATTAATGGGCCATTGCCGCCCCATTAATGGCTATGAGAGACTGATAAATAATACTTTTTTAAAATTGAAATCAAACTTTAAGGACAATGCATATATTATATTCAATAATATAATAATTTTTCTGTAAAATTGTGGAATTTTAAGATTTTTAAAATTTTGTTTTGTTGGTTATGGTTGGCAAATGAATGGCTATTATTGGCCATTGATGCCATTAATAGACCATTGGTTACTCGACAAATGAAGGAAAAATCCAAAGAGGTACCGGTAGTTCTGCTGAGTCTTCTTGTAGCGAATCTGAGAGGTTTTGTTGAAAGCTTGTCAAAATTTGCTTTCTTGCATTACATGTATATAGTTTTTCATTAACAAAGCAATTGGTTCTTTAAAAATTTCATCACACATGCTACAACATAGAAGTTTACGCTCATACAAATTTTTAATCTTTGACCCTACACATTCCTACCATGACTGTAACTTATTTTGAAATATTAAGCAAGATTAAGAATAGACCAATTCGTAGTATTTTGCATGCAAAGTTTTTAACTGATATTGCCCAATTAGTTTCTGTATAATCGCAATTGTCAGTACTCCGTATTAGTGATGTGCGAGTACCGGTACTACCAAGTTTTACTCAGGTGCCGATTGTTATGGTATCATACCAGTATGCACCATATTATGGATTTTTTATGGTATGGATCGCACTAACATAAATTTCATAGAACATGGAATGTTTGCATTGAAAACATATATTTGGGCATAACCCTAATCCTAACCCTATCCCTACCCTAACCTAGTCTATCTATTTTCTTTGTCAGTAAGACTCACATTTGATGTTGCTGGTTGCTGCCAAACCTGAATAGTATTTTCCTTACCATTGATTATATGACAAAGTTCGAAAATATGAAATATGACATCACGAATATACATCGGATTCTAATTCGCTATCAATTAGGTCACCGACATCAAATTCTACACGGAAACAGAATTTGTAGAAATAGACATCAAATGACTCTGAGTCTTACTGGCAAAGAAAATAGATGGGTTAGGGTTATGCCTAAATACATGTTTTCAATGCAAACACTGCATGTTCTATGACAATCATGTGCGAGGGAAGCAAAAATGATCCGAAAATAATTTTATGGCCATAATGGAAATCCATAAATTTATTGTTAAATGTACAGAATTTATATTGAGTTACAAGAATATTGTTAACCTTCATGTCATATATCTTATATTTAGCTATAATAAGTGAATGTGTAAATGTTTACTTTAAAAACAGTTTTGAACAATAAACAACAATTTGATAAGATAATACTTTTAAGAGAATTGCAAAACTTTAGTATTGAGCTCATATGATTGTAAACAACTAATCCTATTAAAGTGGTTGCAATTTTTAATGTTTGCGTCTAATCTAACAAAGCGTGTCCTATTGGAAAACAGTGAAAAAATAATTGATTTATTCGAAAATTTGTTTCTGAACGTTTCAAAATCATTATGCTTGGAATTTGGTATTTATTTTGCCAAACATTAGAAATCACTTTATTAAATTGCTATTACCACATGTATCCTACGTATAATTCACCGTCACTCACTATATTATACACTACATAATAGCCATTATGGCCATAATTTATGGACGAAGTTTCAAATATGGCCACCATGGATGGCTAAGAAATTTTGCATGCTATATATGGGCAAACCATAAACGAGACTCCTGGTTTTAACCTCCCATGTCCGCGTGTGCTCACAATTATTATTGGGTACGAACGGGTACGCTTTTCATTCCATATAATGGTTTATCTTATCCATAAATAACCGCAATTTTTTAAAATTTGTGATGGTCTGTATAAAAATTATTTAACCGCTCATAACTCGCTAAATCATAATGATATCTAAAATCTGAAAACATAACTGGATAAAGAGTCGTCTCCTCTCACCCGATCACCAAAATTAGGGGATCTATTTAGACAAAACAAAATATTTGAAGTTAGTTGTTTCTTCAAAGGCTTTAGACTACTTTATTATCTGAACATCAGATATAGGAGGAATGCAAAAGCTTTTGCAAACATGCGATTTTCCAATGAAAATATTTTTATGTACTTCAAACACAGGAATAATATTTATAACACATTTTCACAATATCAGGGAAGCATGACTATTCATATATCTAACAATCTCCGAGTATTTCAAATTTTTTCATATGTTAGGAGAAAATTATCTAAAAAATTTTAATTAAAACTTTGAAAAAAATTAGGATATACTGAATGTGTGTGGTGTTCCAAATGTTGTTAAAAACTTCAAATTGTATAATAGCAGAAAAGAAAAAGTTTCAAGTACTGTTAGTGAAGCCTTAATGCTTTGTCGCGCGGGTGCGACATTAAAAAAACTCTTCCCGCACATTACTAGCTAAAAATATAGAAGAATATCAAAAATAGAAGCTGTGGCCAGATGGCTACTTGTACAAAGTTCTTCATATTTTGTATTTAAGAAACAATCAATATTTTCACAAAATACCTGGTTCATGCCACTTTCATAATAAATGAATTTGAACTTTCACATGTCAATCAGTGTTGACCATATTATTAAGTTCAACAGATTACTTTAACAGATTTCTTACTAAATTTTGTTGAATAACAGAAAAGAAAGCCAAAATTGTATTTTCAAATGACATATTTTTCATACGAAATTGCATTGCAACTGAGATGGTTCTAGTGAAAAATAACATTGCTTTTGAATAAATTTGTTCAGCATAAGTGGGCGAGGGTAAATTTCATACCTCTTCGCTAGGTAACGAAATTGGTTAATTATAGTAACAATAAAGGAGATATTTTATAAGATCTTAGAGTGTATTTATATAGATTTTTAACCAATCTGTTAGCAGATCTGTTAAACAGATTTTAAACATATGGTCATCACCGATCTCAATATCTTTCTATGTAAGAATAGCCCTTTCAAATTTAGATACTTCAAAACTATTATTTTGCAAAATTATCCTCCTTAGGTTATATGGTTTATCTGGGCTTTGAAAATGGCATGAAAATAAATAATGTTATTTTATAACGTAATCATCAAGTTTCAGTCAGAAAGAATTTACAGTGCATCACGACCAACGTCATATTAGGAAAAGTTAAGCACTTGTGATTGCCAGCTTGAAGAGTTTGTAATGTCGACGTAGGATTCTTCGATGCAAACAAAAAATATCAAATTTGTATTTCCTTAGTCATGTTGAAATATGTAGATACACGGACACTGTATTTTTTACAGTTGTAGCAGTTGTAGTTGATGTTTCAGCATTGAGATGTCATTGTGTGAAAGTTTACAGACTCCATGAATCTTGAATGGATCTGAAAATGTGATCCGTGATCTCGTGGATACTGCATGGATTCAAAATTTTAGCTCAGTAGTAGTTTTCACTAGAGTAATTAGAGACAATTGCTACTGAATTTGATGTAGCAGACGCTAGTAGTAATAGCAATACCATCAAAATTAGCTTTGCATATGGCGATCTTGTTGTTAATCTTTGTTTATCTATTCTACGAAATCTTGAAGGGCTAAGCCGTATTCGTGTTGGAAATGACTTCAGAGTTTTTGCAATATTCAATACTTAGCGTTTAACAAACCACTGCTATTAAACTCACTAGTGAGTCTTTTCCATTCTCTTTTTAGAACATAGTGTACTAAAAAGTAAATGGTTTTATTGTAGTTCTTATTGTTATCAAAATTTCTGCATTTTCGAAAATACCGTGGTATAGAAAAATACCACATTAAACTGCAGAGTTCTAATCATTTTGTTAATAAGTTACAACGACTTTTTTTTGACGACTTGCTAGTTGTCGTTTATATAATCCGTGGATCGATGAAAATCCCATGGATCAAATATTTTCATGCATCTGGATAAAAAAATCGAACCGTGGACACGTATTATGGCCTATTTGAATTTCTAACATTCTAGTTCTGAACATTTTCTGTCGAATTCTCAGTGAATTCTGCTTGGCAGAATGAGGAATATCTGCAATTCAAAGGATACTGAAAATATTCTTTAAATTGTTATCTTGCTTTATATGTATACACAAAATTTGATTTACCAATTCGCAAAAATACTCAAAAGATGGCGTTACAGCTGTATATAAAGTCCCAGTCGTAATACATTCCGAAATGATATTGACTACGATGTATTTCTGCTTTGAGCATGGATTTATCTCCAGTATATAGCTATTCCAAATTTAAATGCAAAAATATGTGTTGGTCAACATTGATTTAAGCTTTGTTTCTGAGTTATGTATTCCAAATAAAGGTTCATATAGGTTTCGTTATATCTGGATTAGTGCTGTATGGGTAAAACTTTTCCAGTACGCTTACCGGCCCGCCTTTCTATGCTTTGTACCCGTACCCGGCCATTACCAGCGGAAGTACATTACTCAAATTTTTTAGGAAGTATAACAAACTATAACAAAATAAAAAACACTGAAAACAATAATGCAAAATATAAAAAAGAAAATTTAACAAATTTGCAAAAATATTAATCCATCAAACTGTCTTTTTTCTATACTATACAGTTAGCCTCCTCAGCTCACTTCAAATTCCAAAGAGAAATATGTTTATGGTAAATGAAATTAATAAATTACTAAATATATGTCTCACCTAACCGCATGCAGCCATTATTAAGGCTGACTAAGAAACTGATTCTCGTTGGCCATAGTTAATGCTCATGTTCCACAGCTTTTGTATAGCATCAATTAGCTTCCTTAGTAATAGCAGGCTCATTGACAATTTCAACCAGGGTTTCGTAGATGGTAGCTATTAGAATTTACATTAAATAGTAGTTGATCAAGTTGGTAGAACATTCTTTTCATTTCATTGAATTTCGATTGAGATCGTTCTTCTGTAATAATACACAATTAGTGGAACCAGTGTAAATTTACACGAAAATATATTTTCAATACTTTAATTACCTTGTTCCTAGTTACAGAGATATAAGCGTTTGACTAGCGCTATAATGTTGGAAGTTAACGCTTTTACCCACTCCGACTTTTCGCATGTTATCGTCAACTCCAAGAAATAAACGTAGTGAATAATATGCCAAAAAAATTTTTAAACAATTTCCTATCAGATGGCGTACATTTCATCAAAGTCGGCCAAATACATACAGAGATATAAGCGTTTAAAGACGCAACACTTGACGCAATTCAATGAGTCTAAATGGGACTGGGCCAAGAAAGTCGTTGTCATGTAGAAACCTAGCAAGTAGATGTTGATATATTTTGGACGCATTCTTTTCCATTTATGTATATATCATATATGAGAAGAAAATTTCTAATTCTACAACTAAAAATTGCAATTTTCAATAAATATATAGCACCAATTGAGACTTAATATACGCTTAGACAACAGTGCCTCCAATGGGATCTATCTTCGGAAGCCAAACCTCTTCATTCTTCTTCTCAGGATTGGGATGTTTGGCCAAGTGCTGCACATAGCTTTTATAAAGACTATGGTCATTATTTGTTGGTTGTGTAGGTCCTCGAAGAGTCAGTTCAATATAATGAGAATACTTCGTTGCAGAAGTGGCATCAACAAAAGGCTCAGGTATAGATCGACTAGAACTTGAAGAAGAAAAATAACTGATAGGCTTCCTAAATTGAAAATGTCATTTTATGTATGTTTGATAATAACAATAATTAAACTGATCTCTTTTGTTTTATTGAAGACATCACAAATTTTAACCTGAAATGCCTGGGTTTTAAGGATTAAGTGCCCCATTTATTGAAAATGTGGCTTAACCCATTAATGCATGAGCTTTGATCTCTTATTTGAAAAAGAGAGTATGTTAGATAATAACAATAATTAAAACAATCTCTTTTGTTTTGTTTATTGCAATTTTTATGTGTCTCTTAGAATACGACGATTATTTTGTATTTCAATAATGGACTCCAGAATTTCTACAGATCTGCTCGTTCCAGTTGTAAACGGGCCGGGCTTCAGCCATAAATTTAAGAATGGAGCGGACCCGGGTCCAAAATTTCTGCACAACGAACCTAGAATTGTTCCAAATGTTATTAATGAATATACATTCTCTTACATTAAAATATAATATCAACTATTATATTGAATTGACTATTATACATCAAAAAGTAAATCCACAGTGAGAATAATTACAATTAACTCAGAAATTGTCTTAGTAATAGCACGCGCCAATAAATTTCATTCATACTTTAAGTGTCCCAGCGTAAACTTTGAATTACTTAGACAATACACCGGGTTTTATGTACATGTTTGCGAGGGCGAGAGCAATGCTGCACAAATTCCTAGCATTTTTAAATTATATACCATAAACATATATTTATGAATAAACTGCATACAACTATTAACAATTTAAAAATTCCCATTAAAAAATTTTCGAGCAGTGTACACACCGACCCATCCTTATTTGAGGCCGATTGCTTTAGACGCAATCACGAGTGAACTCTATAGAGTTGAAAAAAGGGCAGTTGATGCAAAAAATTTTTAATTTTAGTATGTTCAATTATATGTTTAATTTTTTTGTTTACAAAAATCTTATAATGGTTTTGGATATGAAGGGCCTTGGTCGGTCCTGCGCCTGAATATTACCAATTTCAATGGGCAGGCCCGGGCTTGAAATCGCTGCCCGGTTGCAATGCTGGCTCGTTCAGCCCACTTACCAAAAGATCTTAAGAAATGGAGAGACTCTGTGGCTTAAGACTAAAGAATAACAATGGCTTCCAAAAAAACATTATGGTAAATATTAGAGGAAATTGCTGTAAGAATATATTTACGACTTTTGCAAAAGCTGTTGTATTGCTATTGAACGCGTAAGCATTGAAATATTAAAAGTCATAAGATACATTTAGATAGTACACATAATTTCATTGTAATTTTTTAAAATATGTAACACATTCATCAAAATCAATAATTTGATTTTTTAATTTAGATTAATTTTTAATTTTTGGTTACTTTCGGAACGGGTCCAGTTTTGCTCTGTGGGACGTATCGGGATAAATCTTGGTCATAAACGTGTAATTTAGTAGGCCCTGGGTCCACTAGACGCATCCGATCGGAAAAGATTGGCCGGTGCAAACTATTATCTAATCAAGGAATTTGTGTGTGGCTGAAATTTCAATTTAAGCTTATATTTGGTTAAATTCTGTTACATCTGCCAGTAGCGAGCTCTTGCACACATATACACTACAAATTTTCATTTCGGTAATGGAATGCAAAACATTCAATATATTTTTCTTGCTATATTAGTAAAGTTAGTATATCTGGAAACCCATCATAATATTAAAGATCCATGTTCAACTAAAATGCGAAATATAATATTATATATTTATAAACTTTAAGATTTTCAAACACTACGGTCAGTAAAAATCCTATTTTTAGGTAAAACAAGTCTAATACGATTACAATGCGCTAACAGAATGTGAAATAGCTAAATTCTCAATTTATCTACAGTAATTCATTAAATATGTCAATCCAATCAATATATTTGTAAAACGTCAATGTTAAAAGCTTGCCAAAGTGCGAATGGTTTAAGTGTTTATTAAAATGATTGTTTGGCATTATTTTTGAATTAGAGTTAAGGAAAATATTGATTGCAAATATAAAAGTCAATTTCCTACTTTCTAATCAATTGAAATTTTGATTTTATGTAAATTTAACCTTTGATGTGATTTAACTTCAAAGCGAGGAGTTTTGATTCCAATTTCAATAAATTTTCAACTTCTCAATCTATACTAGAAGGGAAAACACTAATCCACCACTAAACGACTTCATTGCAATGCTTAAATTTACATACAATTTAGTAGAAATAGCAGAAGTCTTTTGAATATATATTTTAGAACAAATAACCGATTATATTAAAACACATGATTTGTTTACGAATTTTAGTGGCAGTTCAATACTTCAAAGCAAAATTAACATAAATGGGAAATTAACAAAGGTTCAATACAAGGATCTTCATGGTCATACAAAACTGCAGTGGATTATCGTAATACTGATATTCAAAAAACTTTTTTAGAACTAAACTTACAATAAATTTGATAAATTGTGCTCAACATTACAAAAGTGTCCGAAGCAAAAGCTAATTACAGTAAATTAATTTCACGTAGGCCTATAACGGGCCCACACAATTGTGTCTCCGACTTAGTATACATAATGAAATATATCTCATGAAAACAGTTTTCATGATGCATTGCCCTATTGGAACGTTAGGCTGTATTTATTATTATTTTCTTCACTAAGGGTTACGTTTTGTCAATACAATATAATTAATTTCAAAATTGTGCAGCGGACCTACATTTTATTTAATTCTTAAAAAATGGCTAAATTACATTTTAAAAATTTCTGTCAATTGAAAAAAAATATACATGGAAAGTTTCTCAGAAATATCCAACGAAATATCGTTTGGAACCAAAATCACATTTGACGTTACGACAATTTGCAAAAAATCTTCCGAAGTGAATTATGCTTCACTCCTATTAAAAAGTCAAACTATTAATATTATGCAGAATGGCAATTCTCCTAAAATGAAAGCGTACATTAATATAATTAGCTTGCATTTTAACTTATTAAAATTTTTCTGTATCCATGTTAGTTATATTGAGATAATATCTCCAATACGTTCTCTAAATTGATACATCGTTTTTAATTAAAGTTGAATAAATAAATGACACGCTTCAAAATTAAAATCCATAGTTTAATGCTAATGTTAGCAGACGAATGGAAACGATATCACTCTGAAAATAAAAATTTCAAAACTTTTTACTGCTACACCTAAATTTGTTCTGAGGAAAATTTGAATTTGCAAATGGATTTGAAAATACGTCCCTGTTCTTAACTAAATCAAATTATACCAAGTTGCGAATTACAAATCATAATATAACATTGGCCATAATCAGTAAACTGCTGGTGGGAAACATGCAATATTTGTGACCACTGATGCCATAAGTGGCCAATTGGTTGCAGGGTTGCCATTGATATTGATTTGAATTGATACCAAATCAATTGATTTGATTTGATTTGATATTGATTTTCAAATCAATTGATTTGAATTGATTTAAAAATCTCGAAAGAAACGGCCAGAGAAATGCAAAGATATCAGTTCAAGTCAGGTAGAAAATATCTGGCACACTTCCAATTTTGGTCTGTGTTGTTTGATAGGTTAGTCCAAGGCCTCCTACAATTTCAAAAGGCCTTGGTTAGTTCCAAGCTTGTGAGTTTATGTAAAATTTCGGACAGGCTCGTCTTGTGTCTAAGGGTCAAAGTCAAGCCCGATGCCGAGTTTTACATGGATCAAAGTTAATCCAACATTCAATAAAATAAAACAAAGTTTTCAAACAATTTTTATGTAATTTGAAATTTGATTTTAAATATTGGGACATTTGTTCAGAACGCTCGTTAGTTATAAAGTCCCAAAAATTGCTAATCTTAAATAGCCATTCTAAAACCTTAAATTAGATAC
>CABFPE010000182.1:206335-232626 GCA_900660155.1 Hofstenia miamia
AGTTTTACATGGATCAAAGTTAATCCAACATTCAATAAAATAAAACAAAGTTTTCAAACAATTTTTATGTAATTTGAAATTTGATTTTAAATATTGGGACATTTGTTCAGAACGCTCGTTAGTTATAAAGTCCCAAAAAATTGCTAATCTTAAATAGCCATTCTAAAACCTTAAATTAGATACCAAACTCTTAAATATACAAAACCGAAAATATGCAAAATTTAGAAAATTAAATTAACAAAATTAATGGAAAGATACCTGACATGTAACAAAATTAATGGAAAGATACCTGACATGTAACTGTTCTGGATTGACGTCTTGCTGTGAATAGATACCAGCATTGATTCCCAGTCCAATATATCGTTTATATATGAGTTCTTCTTCTTTACTTGGGGCCTTCAATGGAATCGAATGTCCATGCTAAACACGAAAAGTTACACCTTACCAGCACCAACAAATGTCACAACACCTCCATAAATCTTCAACAGAAGATAAACAATTTACATACGGTCTCAAAAGTAATTGCCAAAAATATCCAAGTGATTTGCAAGATCTCAACTTCTTTATCAATTACCCTTAACTTTCGCTTAAAATCCCTAGATATCGATTCCTTAGAAAACTATATAGTACTATAGCATTATATATAAAATACTAGATATAAGTTAAAGACGATTAGAAGAAGCAAAATAAATGACGTATTAACATTAAATTAAAGAAAATTGGTGCTAAATCATTTAATGAAAACTTGAAATATTTTCACCTATCATGTATAGTAAAACTACAAACTGTGATATGTCCAAAGGAAGATAAATTATATTTTGTTACCCCGCATCGTCGTGCAATACAAGAAGTATTAGTAAACCAACCCCATAAAACAAAAGTTTAGCAGAGAACAAAAATTAGAACATTTATGATATCTAAGTACCAAAGTGGAACCTTGTCACTTTTTTGAACCGATTACCCAACCACACGGTTTATCGACTGGCCCGGTTAGTAACCTTTTTGACAATGTGAACTTTATCTCAATGGATGAAATCTAAATAATAAAATATATCTATCCATAGAACTCTTCATGTTCTACAAAATAAAATAAACATCGTGTCGATAGCATAAGAAATCCTAGAGCTATTACTCTCTTTCTATAAAGATGGCCCACTTTTATCGGTAGAACCGATCAAGTCCTGAGGTATGCAACTGGCGCTAAGCATTTTTGGTAGCCCTTAGTAATATCTTACTCGTGACACTATCTAATATTACTTTTCAGGAGTAATACCAATAATCCTAATTAAAGTTCAGTCATATTTCGATTATTGAATTTAAATGCAGTTTTGTTGTTGTGGCGACATGCGTGTTTGTTATGAGAGTTAGCAACAAAATGGGTGCCAATCCGTCCCTACATGTTCTAGAAATTTCTTAGGTAGCCCTTTACATGAATTTGACCTTCAGTTTTAAATCTAGGTTTTGAAATAAATTTGGTAAATTCAAAAAATAACAAATATTGTCATATAGAATTTTCATTCTCTACCCGGTGACCAAGACAGACTCGTTACCGGGTGACCAGGTTGAGTCTTGATCGAGTTACTTGCTATGACCTGGTCATCCGATTGACCCACGACCCTATGTCCACTCTGCTACGTAACATTGTTATTTGATTAGTAAATATCCTCCGAAATCAAGCTTTTATTAAAAATATGGGGTCCTACATTCTCTGCCTCACAGTTGGAACCCGTGGGTGCTTCCCATCTTCACGTCCAGCCTCGAATTAAATATATAAATCAGCTAAGATATTTGACTAGTAACTCGAATCATATATATATATATATATATATATATATATATATATATATATATATATATATATATACATAATAATAGTTCAACATAGCACATTAATAAAAGGAATACCATTAAGTGAATTCTTGAATGTATGCATTCAAAATCAATTGATCTTTACAAAAATTTGCTTGACAAGTTTAATTTTACCCAAGTGACGTCATAAGTGATTCAATTAACACCTGAAAATTCTTAAGGTATTTTATAAATGATATTTCATCGATTTAGTCTCAAATTGCTGGAACTAACACAAAAATGAAGAAATAATATTTGGCAAATGAGTATTCCCCTAATTACTATAATTTTGAGAGCAAAACTTGATTTTTGCACAATGATATTTACGCATAAATGCATCACATCTTGTTGTTAAGACGCAACTTATCAAACACTACTAAAATGTGAACAACCCAAGGGGACAAATGCAGGTAATTCAAGTGTTGTTCGTGCTAATATTTTAGATATCATTATAAAAATTTTTAATTTTTAATACTGTTTATCTATTTTATCTTTGAAAATCTTTTCATATGTGCTTTCTTTGGAATGAGTTTTTAGATATTAGCCATATATTGAAATTGTAGTTGTGACATACTTGGTTCACATTTTTACACAACTTTGTGTTCGTTCAAGCTCCTTAAAAATTCAATAGAACTTTTGTGTTTTTGATAAAAATACCTTAGTAGAATTTTCTGCTTGGTCAACGTATCATAACCCATTAAATGGAAAAAGGGCATCATAATACCACCTAATTTATCATCAGAAACATTTCACAGAAATATTTCCCTTTCATCTTTTTTATTAACATTTTCAAATAATCCTCCTAATAAATTGGGAAATCCTTGAATATTGATATTAACATAAGTATGGGGTAAATGTAGTCCACTGAACTTCTGTGCCAATATTATTGCTGAGTCTGGAGTATTTAATCTATTTTTCAATGAAGCATCCTATTTATTAAAAAGTTTCAAATTCCTCCCATTCTTAATGTTCAAATAATAATGTTGTGCATATTTGATTTGAGTTATATCTAATCTCAAAGATTGTGCTTTCTTTAGGAGGACCTGAGAGCCTTGTTTAAGGGCGCCAGTGTTCAAAGTCATAAATCGTAGCGCAGAGAATTAGGTAAAAATTATTACAACAAATTTATTGCTAATATTTGGGGTTAATTTCCATGTTTTATTAATAATAATAATAATTATTTTTATTAATATTATAGAAATAGTGATAATAAGATTCAAAGCAAAATATTTGCTAAAATATACAATTACACTAGAGAGAAAATATATAATATATCACAATATATATGCGTGTGTGTCTATATATGTGGAGATCTCAACGTAGGAAATGTGTTTGTGTCTCCAATTGTGCTTTGTCGGCGTAAAAGCACTAATTTTAATTTATTTTAATATTTTTGATATATATATATATATATATACATAGACTAAACTATACCAAATATTCGAAGCCGCAGGATGAAAACAAGCATAGGTTGCTGCAAATGATTTCATGTGATCTTCGATTTACTTTTAAGTAATTATCTAGTAAAGACATGGATTTCCGTCCAGATTAAAGTTTAAATTAAATTGCCGTTGCATGAAATGATATTTTATATAGTGTGGGCAATGTAATATACCTTTGTGCAAAACCTCATGTTTTTAGAGACCAATTAAAAGTTTTTGATAATAAATTTCGGCATTTGTATTAAGGTTAATAGATAAAAATGAACAATAATAATAAGAGTCAAAGTTAATTTTTTGCAACATAAATAACACGATCATTTTTCAGAACTTTGAATTTTAAATGTTGTGTTTTTCATGGGTTAATGATGGCAAATGCACTGTATTGATAAAGCGTTTGAACAAACAACTTCTCTGCAAAGTATGTAACCATAATTAATTGATTTAATATTCCTAATAGGGATTACTTAGATAACAAAAGTTCTTTAATTTTTCTTCGGAATTGTTTATAGTTTTGTACCATTTGTATCTTGAGACTGAAATTATTCCATAATTTTGAAGCTTTAAAAGAAAATGAATCTGAAACATTAATACTCCCATGTAGCTTGTGATTTCTCTCATTGATTTTGAATATAATTGCTTAAGAAATGTAAGGGTTTTGAATTGTGTACATATTTGTGTATCATGCAAAATGTTTGATATTGAACGGATACAACGGAGCAAGAATATTGCCATCTTTAATTAATTTACTAACTGATTTATGTTTATAATCCAAAGCTTTTAAAGCCCAATTGAAAATTTTTGCCAATGATGTGATATTTTGGAATAAAAAACAACAATAATTGAAGTTACTTAGCACAAAAGAATTTGTTTTTGAAGGGTCTGTCCTACATTGCGCAAATGAAATAGATATTTAACTCCAGATGCCATCTTTCTACATTTTAGTGAAGAAAATTCATTAATCGTTAAATTTCTATCAACTAATGCTCCAAGATAGTTAACAGAATTGCTTTGACTAATCTCTTACTTTAATTTGGATATTATTAGAAATTTTTTTGGTATTGCTTTGGTGTGAAAATAATAAATTGTGTCTTATCAGCCTTACTTTTTAACTTGTTTTTATTAAAATACTCAGATTTTCAAAATTTTTCGCTAAATACCTGGTTGCTTCATAAGAATTTTTTTGTGACTGCCATTACAAATGTATCATCACATCAGCATATTGATAGATCGTTTCGTTATTCAATACATTCAATATATCATTAACATACAATGCAAATAGAATGGGTCCTAATACTGTACGGCGCGGTACACCTAAATTAGTAATAATGTAATCGGAATAAGTGTTATTATTTTTTACCCTTTGTCATTGATTACTTAAGAAATGCATAATGAAAATTGTAGCATTTTTACTGAAACCTTGATTTTCAAGTTTGCACGCTAAAATATTGAAATTTATTGAATTAAATGCTTTACTGAGATCCAGCAAGGCGATTGATGTAGAAAAATTGTCCTTTAAAATATAAATAAAATATTTTCAGTAATTGATAATATTGCACCTGTTGTACTATACTTAGGCCTGAATCCAAATTGATTGCCTAACAGAATCCTATTGTCATTGAGAAAACTGTAGATTTTTTAGCTAAGAGCTTTTCGAAGATTTTAGCAAAGGGGTGTGTAATGCCTTTTTATAAAGAGCTGAAATATCAGTATTTTTTAAAATAGCAGGAAATTTATTCTCGATAATGGATTGATTAAAAGGTAGAAGGAGATATTCTCGAAAAATGTCAAAATATTTTTTAATTACTCAGTATGGCAAATGGCTAGATCCACAAGATTTATTACTATCAAGATTTTTTACTATTGGTTTCAAATCGTAGAATGATATTAAGCGAAAATTCAACTCAGAGCATACATTTGTCACAAATTTCTTCTCTTTGCTTGGAGGAATTTTACTCTTAAAATTAAATTTGCCCATTCTTTTAAAAGTTTTGTTGAAAGTGCTTGCTATATCTTTCTTAGTCTTATATATTTTATTATCGTATTTAATTTCTTCAATGTTCACAGATAAACCTTGGTTTTTGTCAATACTTCTATGCGAAAAATTCCATTTTTGATAGATTTTTCTAATTGTGTAAAATATTCTCTAGTGCTAGACTCGAATGCAGATTTTTGGTATTTTTTGATTAATTTCTTCGCGGCATCATCTTTAGTCCAATTAGCATTAATTAAAATCTCCAAAGATATTTATAAATTTATTCTCTAGAACCGCATTGTCTATTTCATAAAATTTGCTACTAAAAAATTAAGATATGTAATTTTTAGTAGGACTATGACAAACATTTAATAATTCATTACTACTTGAGTTAGATAGTTTAATTTCAATCCAAAGTGTCTCAAAAATTGATGATCAGATTCTAGGTATTTTATACGGTTTGAATTTAGAAATTTGGGAATATATCGAATTGCCCTTTAAGTAAATTAACAAGAATTTGAAAAAATATTAAATAATAAAAAAAGTAACTGAACATTAAGAAGAGTGTAGAGCGGGTGTTGGTAGCAAAGGAAATCGACGTTTTGATGTAAAGACTGCTTGTGAATATGATATGTGTGCTTAAAGAAAAGATGTGTGAAGATGTTGCCGAGTGAAAATAGAACTTTGTAGTATGTTGGTCATATACAGGATATACCCTGATCACAGAGATTAATTCCATCGTAAGCCAGTAGATTAGGATTTATAACGCGAGCTGAACAAAAAAATCTGTTGAAGACGGGGATGCCTTACATGTTGCTGGAAAATAGACTGTTAATGAATTCATTGAATTTCTGAAAGGTGTGATTTTTATGTAGATTTGAATCGTGGCATACAGTTGTGATTTCAAGAAAGTAGATGAAAAATGGTGTGAATTTGAAACGGATTCGATCAAAAAAAGCCTTTAGATTTGCCTTGAAGATCTGAGTGTTAGAATTGTAGGATGTAGGACAAAGACGAGAGGATGCAAAGATCAGTTGTTGATAGACCAGGCAGTGGTGGAGAATTGTAGAAGAAGGAAGACAAATTTAGCAATGCCATGGATAGACTACAGGAATGCATATGACAGCATATCGCATATGTGGGTATTGAGGACGCTAGAGGCCAATGGAGTTTCACGGAAACTGGTTGAATTTCTAGAGAGGGAGATGGGAAGGTGGCAGACTGAGATAGACGGACATAGGTTGAGGTTTAGGCGAGGCATATTCCATGGAGACAGCTTAGCACCGCTCTTGTTTGTAGTTAGCTTAATCCCTATCACAGAAATTTAAGGGAGACAGGCATAGGGTATAATTGGAGAAGAATGGTAAAGCAGTGAGTCACCTATGGTACATGGACGACCTGAAGATGTATGCTAGTTCAAGGAATATGTTGCAGAAGCAAGTGGAAACATTGGAGAAGGCAAGCAGAGACTGCTGGGTTGTAATTTGGATTTGGGGAATGTGCGACACTGACAATTACTAGATAGAGATGGCTTGAGGACAAGCAGTGGGGATAAGATTGAAAAAGTCAACGAGGGGTACAAGTATTTAGGAGTGATAGAGAGAACAGATCATGAAGAAAGGAAGCCGAGGCTAAAAAAAGAATACAAGAGGAGAGTAAGGAAGGTACTACAGAAGTCAGCATTAAATGGGCAGAATAGTATAAAAGCAATTAATACATTGGCGATTCCAGTGTTGAGATATTCAGCAGGAATAGTTAGGTGGAATATGAATGAACTCAGGGAGTTAGAGAGGGAGACAAGGAAGATACTAGCAGCAGGAAGAGCATTCAACTTAAATGGAGATGTAGATAGGCTGTACATGGGGCAGAAGGTGATGCATGGGGAATACTGGAGGAACACAGAAAAATTTGACAGAGAAGAAAGCAACAAGTGGTTAAAGAAGGCATGACTGAAAAGAGAAACAGAAGCATTGATAATGGCAGCACAAGAGCAAGCAATAAGAACAAACTGGGTGAAGAAGCATATAGACAGAAGAATGTAAGTAAGTGATAAGTATAGGCTTTGTAAGAAAACGCGGAGACAGTAGATCATCTGATAGCAGGATGTGAGAAGTTGGCACAGAATGAGTATAAGTTCAGTCATGACAAGGTGGGAAGAATGTTACATTGGAGCTTGAGCAGGCAGCATGGGTTAGAAGCAGGAGACAAGTGGTATGAGCACAATCCACAGGGCGTCATAGAAAATGAGCAGGTTAAGATACTGTGGGATTTCAACATCCAGACGAGCAAGGTGATACAAGCACGGAGGCCAGACATAGTAGTAGTAGACAAAGAGAAAAGATTAGGAACAGTGATAGACATAGCAGTACCAAAGGACAGAAACGTAGAAAGCAAGTAGAAAGAGAAGATAGACAAGTACAGGGAGTTGGCAGAGGAAAAAAAAGGGGTGTGAAGTTAAACAAAGTTGAAGTAGTCCCGGTAATAGTAGGAGCACTATGACCAGTAAGAAGCATAAGAAATATCTGGAGGAGTTGGGAGTACCAAAGTGGGGAGGGGCAGTAGCACAGATTGCAACATTGTTAGGAACAGCTCGAGTCCTGAGGAAAGCTCTCAGACTCCCTGGGAGCTGAGAGGGATACCAGCATGAAGCTGTGAGAAGTAACAACAATAATAATAAGGATAATAATAATAAAATAATTATAATATTATTAATATGAGTTAAAGCAAATTTATTGCTAATATGTATATAAAGTCTTCAAACTAATACATGACAAAAATAATTACAAAACTAGTTACATATGCATTATTTCATTAAAGGGCAGTTTTGAAAACTAATTAGACCATGCATTGAGTTGATTATCTATGCCCAATAATTTTTGTTTATTCAATAATATTTGATTGATTTTTTTCTTGAAGGGTTAATTTTTCTCACATTTTAAATCGATACTTCATTCATTCCAAAAGATTAAGCAGTTGAAAGAAAGTGCATCTTGACGATTATTGATGCTAAAAAGTATTTTATTCCTTTTATTGAATTTTATGTAGTTATTGAGAAAACTTAGTGTTTTTCAATATAATTCAGTGTTCTAAGTGCCCAGTTAAAAATTTCTGATTGTAATGAATGTCTTTGCGATATTATATTTTGAAAGAGAAATACACAGTAATTAAATTGAGTCAGCACAAATGAATTAATTAGTTCTAGATGAAACGTGTTTCCTACATGAGGCAAATTGTACAAATAGTTTACTCCAGATGACATATTTTCCATTTTTGGGAAAGAAAATTGTCTAATTTTAAGTCATTGTGTATTCGTACACCAATGTCATTTACACATGTGCTTTGAACAATTTCAGTATCACAAACAATAATTTTAATATTTTTAGTAAACTTTTTTGTTCTTTGGATGAAATAATGATAAATTGAGTTTTGTCATAATTATTTATTAGTTTATTACGATTGAAATATGTTACGAGACTATTAATGTCTTTTGTCAGATGTCTGGTTGAATCAACGGGATTTTTTGCTCTTCGTAATATGCAAGTATCATCTGCGTATTGATAAATAGTTTTTTGAAGTATCATTTACGTATAATGCAAATAGAATTGGGCCTAATACATTTCCTTGAGGTAAACCTAAATTTTTAATTGTATATTCTGAAAAAATGTTGTCTATTTTTAAAATATATTTAATTTTTCTTTTAAAATATCAAAATCATTGATTTAAATGGTTTACTTAAATCAAGTAAAGCTACCGCTGAGAACAAATTTTCACTTAATCTTAAGTTAATGTTTTTCTGTGATTGATAAAATCGCATCAGATGTACTGAATTTAGGTCGAAATCTTAATTGATTATTTGATAAAATTTGATTGTCATTAATAAATGTGTACATTTGTTATCCTAATTGATCAATAGTTCATGGGATCTAACGGTCTTCTTTTCTAAATACCATTGAGATATCCGATTATTTTAAAAGAATAGGAAAACAATTCTTTGTAATAATAATAATAATACATCTGATAACCACAATAAACATAACAAAAGAAAAATGTTCAATAAGATTTCAGAAATATATTCGGGAAAGAAGACATAAAAAGATTTAATTGAGTGCTTCCAATACGAGGTTTTTTCATTCGAAGTTTTTCTTTGGCATACATAGATGTTCTTGGTAAAATTTTCTTAAGCAACTGATCTTCCTGATAGATTATTTGATTATACATTTTTTCATCATTTTCGTTAATAATTGAGGTAATACCTTTGTAGATATTAATAATTCCAAATTTTATAGCTTTCTTTTGGAAAATCTCAATTTTATTCAGGTACAACTTTCGACAATTCTTCCAAATTATGGTACAGTATGACAAAATAAGAACAACTAGTTTTTGATACAGTTCTTTTTATCAAAACCTGCTCGTTTTAGTTTAAGCAATAGAAGAATTGCTGAGTTCATCTTCTTCATAATTATGATGGCATATGAATCAAACCATAGGGGGCTTCATGATATGTTATTCCTAAAATTTTTACTTGAGTAATTTATCGTTCTGGTTTGCAATTGGAGTGTTTTTTAAAATAAGTTAATTCAACAGATTTTTCATTGTTAATTTTAAAGTTTACAATGAGCACTAATTGAAAATTTCACCTTGGATGATATTGTGTTCGGATTCAAATATCCCTCAAACTGTAAAGCAAAAATGGGAAAATATTTTATCATATTTCAAAATTTAATAAAAGCCAACTTAAAACATTGGCCCAATCTAATTTTTTTTCAAAATTAAAACCTTCTAGCCTATGTGCTTGCTAGTTCAATAGATGTCAGTGGCTTAGTCAAAGACATACTTCAATGCCCCTCTGCATATACATCAGGGCTATAAAAATTATATAGCTTTCAAAATCT
Source organism: Hofstenia miamia (assembly GCA_900660155.1). NCBI lineage: Eukaryota > Metazoa > Xenacoelomorpha > Acoela > Hofsteniidae > Hofstenia > Hofstenia miamia. The sequence continues at coordinate 216,490 of CABFPE010000182.1, forward strand.
TAATATATAGACAAAATGGTCGTCTAAGATCTAACTTTTATTGGCTACTAAGAGTTAGGTCTTCTTAGTAGACTAGAATCTTCGGATAATACTCTTAAAAAATTTTCACACTATATAAAATATGTACAACGTATTTTAACATTAATACACAAATATTTGTCATTCATATATAATTCTAAAAAATGTTGTAAATGGAATGGAAAATTATAGTTTTTCAATTTTACTTTGCATTGATAAAGAATGTTGTGGTGTAGCAAACTTCCAGCTTCACCAATTTAATATTAGTTAAAACACTGAAGCAATCGGGACAACGCCAGTGCTTCAGAAGCGCTTTTCAAATTGCATTTCTAAAATACTTCTTCTCAAGAATGTTGTTAAAAATAATAAAGGAAAAATGACAAACGAAGGCTGCTTTATAAATGGAAAATTTCTAGCTCATTAAACTTTTCAAAACATTACTAGAAAGAATTTTTTAAGCAATTTATGATTTTAAGAAAGAGAATGTATGCTTAACAGAAAATGCCAAACAACCATTGAGCTAGGGCTACTAAAATTAGAAAAAAAAGCAACACCCCAAGATGAGATTTTAAATATACGTAATTAACTGCTTCAAATGAAAACCTACAATTGAATTCAGACCGCTTCAGTGTCAACCTGATATAGTCACTAACTTATATAATTAATGGATAACATAAAATACAAAACATCTCAGGTTAATAATAAAACGTGATCCAGGAATATAACAAATATACAATCTTAATGTGAGGTCTGAAATTAAGTGTAAAATAATATCTTTTTGGAACCCGCTTACTTCAAAACATTGTCAACCCTGTCTAACTAAAATGGAAATTAAGATCTAAATTGAACTCAATTTTGCAAGATAAAATTTTATCAGAAATGGAGCCTTATAATCGGGGACTATGAGTGAGAATCATTTAGCAGAATTTGCAAATTTTTTAACAGAGAAAGATCAATTTTAAAATATTTCAAAAATAAAAATCGCGTTTTGTTTTATTGTTTTAGAAGTAATTGTGTTTAGAATATTGAATTTGGGAAAATTATTAATCTTTGTTACTAAATACAATATTTAGTAAATTTCATCTCAGCATCGTCTCATTAACAGTCCGATTAAATATTATTGCCCCATGGTGATGATGTGGTGCTATAATTCATTTCTTCATTTACATCAAAGTGACCAAAATCGCACTTATTAGCAACAGAGCTGACTAGATTAAGTTGGAAGGCTTAACACATTGAAAAAAGTATTCGTAAAAATTGTTGGCTGTGTTCCGAGTTCCTTCGGTTATGATCGCGGCCCATGTTTTCTACAATTTCATTAACAGATATAGTTCGTCTATTTGAAATAGCTATTTCCAATAACCAAAAGAAAACACATAAAAACAATATTTCTCAATTGTTTTGAATTATTTCAATATTTGTTCAGCGATATAGCGAGAAGTTTACAAATATAATTTTAGACTGCAAGTATAAGCGCACCCTAAACTCAGTGATGACCAGTTTAAGCCTATATAAATTTTAGGGGAATGTTTAAACTGAACACATTTATTTAAACTGTAGTTTAAACATACAAAATTACATTTAAACATCGCTAAAAGTTTATGCCGTTTAAGAACTCATAATCATACGATTGCGAATTGTTTTAATAGAGATTTCGGCGGTCTTTCTGATAAAAATTTGGCGGAGGAAAATGCCATTTTGCAATTTGCGGGAGATGGCAAAATATCCACAATATATTGGGCCACATCCGCAAAATATGAAAAATTCTAATTCTGAACAATTTGCCAGTTACTCCCACGCGCAAAATAATGACATAATTAGACGCTAATAGTTTGAATTGAGGGTAAAATATAAACTGCAGTTTAAACTTTAAAGTTTAAATCATTGCCACATTTATATAAACTTGTATTTAATCTAAAGTTTAAACTTAGTTTAAACGGAAGTTTCAATTGGTAATCACTGCCAAAACTTTTAATCAAAATTTTAGATTTACATTTGCCGGCTTATACTCGAGGATTTCAATCGCTCCGAAATGGTCGTGCCCAAAATTTGCACTGATCCGGTCTTTGAATGTATCATTACGGTTACCGAAAATTCCTCACAACTTCCAGCTCTGATTACAAAACATTGTAAACTAACCAGTCAGGATAAAGAATATTGGTCAGGGTAAATATATTTTAATTACACATCTCCAAGTTAAATTTGTTTGTCCGCTTCTGATTAATTCAAAGACTTATGTTTGTTCTGGACTTCAGCTACAACTACCATGTATTTTTTGAAGACACTATTGTTAAGAAACTGTTTAGTTTTTATCTCAAATACTCATTCTAATAATATAAATAGTTGTATACACATATATACGTTCTTTATCATTCACTGTAGTTTATATTTGGCGGGTTCCTACAAGAATTTTAACCCCCCTACCCTAAGTCTCACATGTCACCCTCGCCCCTGAAAAATAGTGCACTATTAATCATTTTTACTAGTAAGAGTAGTGACTACAATCACAAATCCGCTTGAACACCAATATTTTTTAGGAGGACAACTTCGCGAGGTTGAAATTCTTAGATAGCATGTGAGTGTAATGGGAAGTGACACAATAAATCAGACATAGCATTATAAAATTACAAGCGACTAACAATTAGCGAATGTCTGTCACTTCTAAGGAAATGTTAAAATTGCGGAATAAACTTCAATTTAGTTGTTAATACTTAAGTATTGATAAAGACGGAATTGAAGTTACGAATCTCGCTCATGGAAAACTTGATAAGCGCATTTGGGTGCAGCAACAACTAAGGTAAATATAAGACTTCTAGAAGAATTTTCTAATACAATAAAAATCCAAATAAATTTTTGGACATTACAATAATAATACTTTTAGTTCTCAGTTGTTTTTGAAAAAATACTTAGTTTTTAATTTTCAAAATCATTAAAAAAACCAAATCAAAATGGATAGCTTTGAGTTCTGTAAGCTTCTAAACCAGTTCTAAAAAACATATAGTGTTAAAAATATAAAATTTTGGTTAACTTGATTTCAACGCAGCGTACCAGTTTTTTAAAATTGATTTCGTGTTGTTAAAAATTAAATATTTGTAAAATAAATTCTCAAAATGAAAAAACTCAAATGGCGAGACGTCTCTAAAATTCCATTTCTGCACTACATTCTTCGTTTCTATAGAATTTGACAGAAACTGCTACTTATTAGATTTCATCTTTACACCCCTTGCTACAAACATAAAACTCGCATTTGAAATTTTGAAAAAGCCTGTATTGTTCACTTTTGTGGTATAACACGTGACGATGTGAGTGATTTTCTTAACAATAAAAATAACTCACTGAATGTTTGTAAAAGATTAATAGATTATATTTAACAATTCTAGTTAGATAGATCCCCAATAGCAACACTTCAAACAATCCAATGATGTAAGCAATAACTTCACACACTAAACATTAAACTTAAATGTGTGATAATTTAACGACATCAAAAAATTTAACGCTCCTACACAAAAACTAATACACATATCCGAAGTCTAAAACACCACAAGTTAGAGCAGGCTTTCGAGACGGTTTTGCAAAAATTCGAGAGAACTTTCAAAAAACCTGCATTGACTATTATGCAAACAACTCAACCCAATTATTTTGAATGATAGAAAATTTTGAACAATGTGCGGACGAAAAAATTTGCATGAGTTTAAGTTTTTTAAATCTTTGGTGAAAAACTTCGTGTTACTTAATATTTATGGAATACCAATTCACTCCACTCGTTTTCCAAGTCATCATTTTTACATTTGCTTGAAAATCTTTTGAATCACATTTATGTGAACATGGAGGTTGGTTCTCATGAAATAAATGGTACAATTGATGTTTTTTTTGAATTTGAATAAAAGTCAGTCACCAATTTCATTTAGTACAGCCGAATACCACATGGTTTCTTAGATGAATTGGTGCAGAAGCATTCCAAGAGTAGCAGAAGAGGATTCCTTCAAAGGATTTTGAGTTGAAAACTATAAGTTTCCAATGGGCTAGTCATCTCCCCAAGCAAAATAACAGTAACAGCTTAATCTGTTGTTTCAACCCAATTCAAATTCCAGTTGTATTTTTCAACAGACCCAAAATTGATGTAAGAATCCAACAATTTGAAACAAATTGGTATGGATCATATAAATGGGTCTAAAATTTCGCGAATTGGTGTAAATGGAAATGTGCGGAGTCGAATTCCAGGNTTTTTATCTCAAATACTCATTCTAATAATATAAATAGTTGTATACACATATATACGTTCTTTATCATTCACTGTAGTTTATATTTGGCGGGTTCCTACAAGAATTTTAACCCCCCTACCCTAAGTCTCACATGTCACCCTCGCCCCTGAAAAATAGTGCACTATTAATCATTTTTACTAGTAAGAGTAGTGACTACAATCACAAATCCGCTTGAACACCAATATTTTTTAGGAGGACAACTTCGCGAGGTTGAAATTCTTAGATAGCATGTGAGTGTAATGGGAAGTGACACAATAAATCAGACATAGCATTATAAAATTACAAGCGACTAACAATTAGCGAATGTCTGTCACTTCTAAGGAAATGTTAAAATTGCGGAATAAACTTCAATTTAGTTGTTAATACTTAAGTATTGATAAAGACGGAATTGAAGTTACGAATCTCGCTCATGGAAAACTTGATAAGCGCATTTGGGTGCAGCAACAACTAAGGTAAATATAAGACTTCTAGAAGAATTTTCTAATACAATAAAAATCCAAATAAATTTTTGGACATTACAATAATAATACTTTTAGTTCTCAGTTGTTTTTGAAAAAATACTTAGTTTTTAATTTTCAAAATCATTAAAAAAACCAAATCAAAATGGATAGCTTTGAGTTCTGTAAGCTTCTAAACCAGTTCTAAAAAACATATAGTGTTAAAAATATAAAATTTTGGTTAACTTGATTTCAACGCAGCGTACCAGTTTTTTAAAATTGATTTCGTGTTGTTAAAAATTAAATATTTGTAAAATAAATTCTCAAAATGAAAAAACTCAAATGGCGAGACGTCTCTAAAATTCCATTTCTGCACTACATTCTTCGTTTCTATAGAATTTGACAGAAACTGCTACTTATTAGATTTCATCTTTACACCCCTTGCTACAAACATAAAACTCGCATTTGAAATTTTGAAAAAGCCTGTATTGTTCACTTTTGTGGTATAACACGTGACGATGTGAGTGATTTTCTTAACAATAAAAATAACTCACTGAATGTTTGTAAAAGATTAATAGATTATATTTAACAATTCTAGTTAGATAGATCCCCAATAGCAACACTTCAAACAATCCAATGATGTAAGCAATAACTTCACACACTAAACATTAAACTTAAATGTGTGATAATTTAACGACATCAAAAAATTTAACGCTCCTACACAAAAACTAATACACATATCCGAAGTCTAAAACACCACAAGTTAGAGCAGGCTTTCGAGACGGTTTTGCAAAAATTCGAGAGAACTTTCAAAAAACCTGCATTGACTATTATGCAAACAACTCAACCCAATTATTTTGAATGATAGAAAATTTTGAACAATGTGCGGACGAAAAAATTTGCATGAGTTTAAGTTTTTTAAATCTTTGGTGAAAAACTTCGTGTTACTTAATATTTATGGAATACCAATTCACTCCACTCGTTTTCCAAGTCATCATTTTTACATTTGCTTGAAAATCTTTTGAATCACATTTATGTGAACATGGAGGTTGGTTCTCATGAAATAAATGGTACAATTGATGTTTTTTTTGAATTTGAATAAAAGTCAGTCACCAATTTCATTTAGTACAGCCGAATACCACATGGTTTCTTAGATGAATTGGTGCAGAAGCATTCCAAGAGTAGCAGAAGAGGATTCCTTCAAAGGATTTTGAGTTGAAAACTATAAGTTTCCAATGGGCTAGTCATCTCCCCAAGCAAAATAACAGTAACAGCTTAATCTGTTGTTTCAACCCAATTCAAATTCCAGTTGTATTTTTCAACAGACCCAAAATTGATGTAAGAATCCAACAATTTGAAACAAATTGGTATGGATCATATAAATGGGTCTAAAATTTCGCGAATTGGTGTAAGTGGAAATGTGCGGAGTCGAATTCCAGGGAAACCCAACGTTTCTTCGACTGTAGCGGACTTGAGTCTAAATTTTCTGCGTATGTACATCTCTGGGTTAGACGAGTGTTCTTCTTTTAATTAATAGGGCCTGGGCTGTTTATTTACGAAAAATAAATAGTTGAAGTTAGCTTTTGCTCCAATGATATATAGAACTCATGAAAATCTGAGCCTAGGATATGAAGATGTTGCGAATGAATTTCAAAAAGTTGTTATTTTTTTCAAGTACTTCAGACATAACAATACACTTTAGTACAGTTTTTAACCATTAAATGGAGACAAATTTCCCAATAGATTTAGCAATATTATTCGATTTACACATTTACTAGTAGGATTAGAAGAAAATTTGCGAAAATAGCCAAAAAACGGTATGTGCTTTTTACAGAATACGAGGCAGCTTGGGATTGAACATTGAATATTTCATGGTAGAATTGTGAAAATTGTGCAAATATATTTACGCACTCATATGTTTTTAACTCTATTTCTTCTAGGACTACATTTAAGTAAAGAAATCGATTTTTCCAGACTTTAGAACAATTTTATCGGAGCCTGTTAAGAAATATTGAAAGCCTTTTACATGGACTCCTCTATGAGGCCAAGCCCGCTCATGCCATGATGAAGATTTGTGTTAAAAATTATTCCTGTACCTGAAGTATATAAAAATATTAATTATATTTTTCAATGAGAAATCCGATTTTTGTAAAATATTCGAATTCAGTCAATGGAAACTAGACCGTCTCATTATCTTTCTGAAGAAAAACTGTATGAGAATTTTCAAGGTGCGCCCTGCGCAATGTCAGAAACAAATAGGAAACAATTGTCTATCTCATGGTGTTTTCAGATTTTAAATATCTTCATTAGTTCGTGAGTTATAAGCCTTTAAAAATTATTTGTGAAGCCATCAGAGATTTTGAAAATTTCCTAGTAGAATTAAGGTTAGGACTGTAAATCTAATAAATACTGATGGTTAAAGTCAATGACTTGAAATGGTTTAAAAGACTTTATAATGAGATCATTTTTATGTCCTTCTCTATAAGAGTTTGCTAAAATAATAAATATTGGGAAAACTAGAAATAATTCCAGAAGGTTTTCCTTTGTTTGAAATCACAAAAAGTTAAAAAATGAAAATGTATTTGTATATTTTCTACATTGCTGTATTGGTTCACAATCTGTAATTCTTGATAGCATGCAACAGGGAATTAAAGCAAATATTTTACAAAAATGAATTGAAAAATAGCTGCAATGACATTTATTAATACAATAAAAACTAATAAATATGGATATTATAATAATCAGAGCGATATCCAAGTGGTTTTAAGCAGTGCTGACTAATAGACCAGTATAATTGATTTCAACTACTATTGCTAATTTATAATAATAGCTGTAAAGCGGTCAGATACATTGAACGCCTAAGGGATTTAAGAAATAATAAAATTTAAAAAGAAATCTTTCGTATACTAACCAGCCTGAATAGTACCATTTCAAAGTAGTCGTACCTGTAGGTTGTCACGAATATATTCCTTCAAAGTAGTTCTGTTGTGAATATTCAAATTATATATTTAGCAAATCAAATAAATCATGTTAATTAAGAGAGAAGCAAATTTCATTAAAAACAAATCATATACTAAAAATAATTCAAATTTCACAACTTTTAATAAAATCAAACAAATTTGCAAGGAAAACAAAAATATTGCAATTTGATAAAAATGATCTCAATAAAATACCAGCTGAGTTTTATGGTAAAACTGAATCTAGGCTTCTTCCCCTTCATATCTTGGAGAATTAAAAGACTCAAATAATCTGTTCAACGTTATCGAGTTTTAGATAAACATTTTATGTGCAAAAAAAATTCAACATTAATAATACTGGCTAGTTAGAAATAAGCTGCCAACATAGCTAATTCTAATTTGAATTAATTCGATGACCAATTCGCAATTCCGCCTTAGTTATCATTGCAAAAAAGAGCACGAATTATTTCCAGTGGTTAACAACTTCTTAATTTATGAAATTCAACAGAAAAATAGCTGTTATCGAAATATAGTTGGTGTGTGTGGAAGTGTATAAATTTAAGTTTCGAATGGCTGTTGTAGTGAAAAACCAAAAAAAAAATTTTATAGCCATAATTTTTCTTGAATTTATAGCAATACATGCATTTAATAAATTAATGCCAAAAGCGCATTTAATTCGTACTTCAATTTGAATATAATTCTCGCATTAACCCACACTTAGTCGAACATACTTTCTGCATATAAATAAAAAATATAAAAATAGAAAAATTCTGCAATAATATATTATCAAATGAGTAATAATATCCTACACATATGATACATTTTAACATATATTCAAAACTACATCTGGATTCTCTTAAGCAATAATAACAAAAAAAATTGAAATATTTCAACAGAAAATAGTACTTGTAAAGTTGAGGTCAGGAATAGTTCATTGTATCAATATTAACAAGAAACTTGCAATAAATAATTACAATTTTTTATAATGCACAAAAATATTTGCAATTATGTATATAGTTTCTCAAAAAAAATTTACAACTTCACTGAAAAATAAGAGTAAAAAAATAAAAAGCAAAAACTACTCAAACTTGAAATTTGTTGTTTGAAAAGTAAGATCCAAATACCAAATTTAAATAAAGATTAAGTACTTTTTTACTTCAATTTTATATTTGCAATAAAAATTTAGCAATAAATTTGCAATAAGAATATATTTATTACAATAATTTTTAAATTAATTATTTTGATCATCTTTGAAAGATATTTGTGGAAGCAATGTTAAATATCAAATGGGAATATTTTAGCTAAATGAACAATTATGTCTAATGAAGCACTATTTGATGTTAACTTAAATTATAATAAGAAAGAGAAGTATTAAATTTCACTTGCATACTCAATTAATTGCACATCAAAGAAAGTACGATCGAGAATACAAATCCTATTACAGTATATTTATTAATCATTTAAAATTTAAGCATATTCCATTACTTATATTAATAGAGTCTATGTACTGATTTTTATGATATATATATATATATATATATTTTCACAGATGTATATATATATACATTTTCAAAAGCAACTGAATGAATCTCTTTGGGAATTAAACAGCACCTCATTTAACCTTCTTCATGAGAAGCTTATTTTCGATGCCGCAGTTGAAAGATTTAATGGAATTTTTGAGTGCAGAGATTAGATTAATGATCCCTGGGGAAAAACATTTATACGATTTATTGTTAGAGTTTCATTTCTCATAATTCATTTTAGGTTAGGAACTTGCAGTATTTGCGATTTTTCTTCAAGCAATATTACCGAATTCAATCATTTAATACGCAGCGTATGTTAAAATGAGGAGTTGGATAAGAATAAGTCATACCTTAAACAGACTCTCCATCCATAAATGCCTACCAGGAAGTGCAACACCCGCACTAAAGAGCGGGCGCCTGAAAGTAAATTAGCACACTTTGAGACAGCGTTAAAATATCCAATTACGTTAAAGCCGAAAGATAACATTATTTTGAGAGAACACGCGAGGCAGAAAGAGGATAAATATCAACTTTTTTCAGAAATTACTATCTGATTGGACTGTGGTTTTGTTCTAATATCACAGCCTAACACTTAGTAAATGTAATGAGGCATGCGAATTACGGTCGGCAAGGTAAAAGTAGGATCACAGACCAAAATTTGGGATTATTTCAATTATACTGCTTCCACATCGCAATATCACACACTAAAGTTTCCAAAGACAATATATTGACTTTCAAACAAAAAATTCGTTTCTAGGGTTTATCATTATAAAACATTAATAATTCAATAAGAAAACATTTTCTATGTATATGCAGGGCCTACTAAATTAGTGCAAAATGTTATAGAACCTGGTATATGCGCATATATTGAGTTCATTTTATTCAATTTCTGTTTGTAGGCGGAATAATCGTAGATCATACCCAATTTTATTACATAACATTGTATGGAGTCCAGAGATGGAAACCCGTCGGTACTGACCACCGAACCGGATCTGTTCACCCTTAATTTCACTTCACCGATTAAAACTTGTCACTTTGAGAGGTGTCTCTGGTCATACCAGTCAGATAATTTAATGTCGGAGTTCCTCAAATCTCAAGTTGCGAAAGTTATGCTTGCTTAAATATGATTGTAAATACCAAGGACGTCTCAAAAACAACATATATGTAATTTATTATTTTTATAGATACATAAAAATACAATTTACACTTAATCGAAAATATTCTATTTAAATACATTATTACACCTGGTTTATTCTATTCCATTGTTTTTATAAATAGGACCCACTCAATTGCTGCTTTTAATTTTATGTGGTCAAGTCGCCATTTCCTTGATAGTCAAGTGCATCATCTTTAGAAATTTTATAAAATTTGGTATACATATATACCAAATATCTGATACACGTTACTATGTGTATAGTAGGCACATATATTTGGTATACGTATACATATATCTCACATCTCTACATTTAACTTTTATCAGTATATGTTGCAAATGAATCGTAATAGAAATGACTTAGAACTTATAGAAACTTAGTAAACGTACAAATTGTCCGCTGCTTTAAAGGCACAAACCAATAAGATCGCATTATTCATTATTAGATTATATTTTTTTCAGAGTAAACGTCACACTTAATTAACTATAGATGGCGGAATTTTTAGTTTGACGGGATTCTTTTGATTTTCAAATCACCACGGGTGTTGAGCTCTACTTAGTGAGGATGTTTAAAATATATATGCAAAATCATCACCATCGATGTTTAGAGGTAATCGCAACGCGCCATTAATTACTAAAGTCTATGCGAAAAACAGACCTTAAGCAGCAATGCTGGTTACACCAGTCAAAAAGAGAATTAGCCTAAGAATACGGTCAAAAACGGTATTTATAATGTGAGGGCAACTTGAGGACCGGACCTGTCAGGATCACGATGTGACCGGCACCGGACCTTTCATGATTGCCAATTGAGGGTACTGCTTTGATCTCACGGAATCCTCAGTAATAAATTTATTAAAACATTTCTTAAGTTTTAGCATGCAGGATGCTGGTGCTGTGTAAGGAATAGAGAGTGGCAATATGAGGTAAACATGGACCCGCACTCGACCCGATCTGAATATCTACTCCCGACTCCGACCCAAACCGAAAATTTAGTACCCGAACCCGATCCGATCCGACCCGAAACATTGACTTTGATCTCTGTATAATAAATGATCATTAACATCAATCATCTTTTGATAGGGGAAACAGGAATTCATTGGTATTAACATATTGGATCCTTTTCAAATCAAACGGTGATTAACGTCAGTATTTTTTGATAATCAATTAAATCTTTGTACCCGAAGACAACCTGAAACCCGAAATCGGGTCGCTCTTAATCTGATACGCGATATCACTCTATAGTACAGATAATTTCGGACTAACGGGCATAATAGAATAGAAAACATTACTCTATCGTAAACGTCAATTCTTCCATTTTAAATATTGTAGTGTGATTCAACTAATAGATTTCATGTGTCACTAAGAAAATTTTTCGCCTCCAATAAATTTAAGCAATTTCAACTCAGAAGACTGGCCTTCCTGCCTCCGCTAAGAAATGCCCTCTCAAGTATACTAGCCACCAATCATGCTCAAACTACTGACACCAACATTTCTTAAATTCATCTGATGGAATGACGTACATGCCTCTTGAGGGTCTTCCAGAGCTGGCTTTTCTGTGTCCAAGGGCTTCGTTAGTCAGAATCGGTTTATTTGTTTATTTTCACAATGATATTTGATTTGAAAGCATCTAAAATACAGCTCTCCGTATTTAGCATGCTAACAATTTGATAGTTGACAATGCTTGACATCACGTAATAATTAGACCAGAAAATAGTATTTCATGAAAAATTATTTAAAATCTTGAACAATTTGAACATTTAGAAACTCAAAGAAAAGAAAATTCAAGAATTTTCTATGCAATGAAGTGTAACAGATGTGTCTAAAAGGTCCATCTTAAAGTAAAAAGCTTAGATATATATTTCTGCTAGTATATGCGAAAATAATCTATGTTGAATTTGCGTTAAATCATTTATTGTAAAATGTAAAAATTATTGCTTCCAGTATTGTCAATGGCTCTCATTCTGCCAATTCCTTAATTTTATTTCGTATCTATACTGAAGAATGGATGTTTTGAACTAATGTAAGGCACTGAAAACAACTAGGAGTTTCGTGCAACGACTTCTTAAGCAGAACTGATAGTTTCATAGCAATTAACGCAATGCACTTCATAGTAATCTACATGGAACAAAATAACAATACAGATATACATGCACATAATTGAATTTAATGAATTGATGAGTGATTATTACATGTGAACAAATCGGCGGTCTAGGATAACCGAATATTTCAAAATTTCCAATTTCGAGAGACATGCATTGACAGCAGAATGCTTCGTAAGCAACTGAAATGTTTCCATCGCACAAATTATGTTTGTTGTTTCATCCCATTTTCTCATAGAAATTATTAGGTTGTACCATAGCCCTTCCATGTGATATGAAACGTTACTCTGCCGCAATATATATATATATATATATATATATATATATATATATATATACGTGTATATAATGATAAATCATTACTGTCAATTTAAAATATATATATATATATTCACAACCAAATTTCAGATGAATGTTGCACTGAAATACCATTAGTTTCCACACTTTCTTTACATATTTTTCACTCACTTAGTTTTTTAGCCGATCGCAAGGCCTTGACAATAGCAAATTTCTATATTTTGATTGTTTTTTAAATATCACACATACGCAAGAACCTGAGTACATGCATAGTACAGTTTACTCGTTCTAGCCACATGAAATTGGTAACTTGAACTAAACTTTTCTATGAAACTGCGACTAAAATGGAGCTAGAGCTGTAAATGAAGAAACTGAGAGATCGCAAACAGCATATTACCAATTATTTTCGACCAGAAGTCGTCTCTGCAAATTCATCAAAAATAGAATATGCACATTCGCCAAAAAATTTTATACTTATGAGGGCTTAAAATTTTTTGTCAAAACGATTGCAGGGCTGGTCTTTTTTCTCAGCAGGCTTGCCGTGGGTTGACATTTTTGGGCCCACAACCCACAATTTTACAAATTAACAATTTTCTTCACCAAAGTGATAATCTGTAAAGCCATTTATATAGTTTGTGATTTAATAATTTTTAGTATTATTGAAGCTAGTTACAAGAATTTTTCGCCAGAATTCCCGACAAAATCCCCAAAATCTAAATTTTGACACATGTGGTATAGGTATCAAATGGCAAGCCTTGTTTTGAAGAAAGTTGTAGTCTAGGTAAATCTTGTGAGTTTTTTCTATAAAATCATAAATGAACTCAACTTAAGAAAACAAAGGCAATTGAGAATATTTAAAATATAACTTTATATTATCACAAACAGAAGTTATTTATTTATATACTTGGTGAATAATCTGCCTGTCAGAATATCTGCACCTGTCTCTTGTGAATGAAAACGTAGCATCGGTCGCAATTTCTCGCAGAATAATTTTTCTATTTCGCATCCAGTGCAAAATTGAAATGTTTGAACTGATCTTGTTCTTAATAATACATAGAGTGCTAAAAATCTGGCTTATTAAAAAGTCATTTGAATTAAGTCAAGGGAATAATTCCAAAATTATTGGGTCTGATAATCCAAATAAAGAAAGCTTTATCCCACACGAAACACACAAAAAAAATTTTAGTTCCTCAAAGCCTGCGATAGCAAAAATTTTTTAGCATTAGCATTAACAATGCGTCGGTTACGCTATGGTCAAATTTGTATTAGCTGCTGTAATAACGGTTTGAGAGGCTTGCTCTTAAGGGCATATTTATATTACATGAAAAGTAATGAGAACTCTTTGGCTGTAAAGTTGCAAATATTTATATATAGAACTGTATTCTGCATTTTTGGAATGAGCATACTTTTCCATCAGCAATCCGTACACATACAGTGTTTAGTATTTTGAAACAAGCAGCAGTCTCAGCGGTACCAAAGAATTCCCCAGCCAATAATCATTCCTTGAGGCTAATCTTATTACTCTCTATTCCTGCTAAATATATTGAACTTGTAGCGCTCTCCAGTATACATGATACTTTGATGCAAGACGCTTTTCAGTTTGCATAACTAAGTAAATCATCTACTACTATTGCTTTAATAGAATTACTTTACAAGATCATTGATGTGTTGGATAATACTATTTTCTCATCAGTGCTCCTGCAAAAGTACGATCTCTGGAAACCGTTTGACTCTTGATTAATACGATCATTGAAACAAATTTGTCTGCTGGTTTTATCTTTTGGATCATGTCTTATTTGGAATATATATGAATATATGTATATATATATGTATATATGTATATATATATGTATATATATATATATATATATATATATATATATATATACATATATATACATATATATATACATATATATAGTAATTTAAATTTGAGCATGTTTACATCAAAAAAATTTTGCAACATGTTTTAATGCATATGTTTTTCCACATTAAGTCTGTTTGCCATCACCAACTTCAGAATCATTTGCACTCCATTTTGAATAAATTGCCTTCTTTTCCCTCTTCTTTTCAATGTTTTGTTGGGGCGCAATTTAAACTGATGCATTGTATTATGACCTCTCCCATTTTCATAGAATTTTAATATTTTTATAGTAAATTTGCAAATATCAGAACTTGCAGGAAGCTGAATTTGCAAATGCAGAGCCCTTAACTATTGAAGAAATTGTGTTCCTTTTCTTTATTACATTCTAGAATTCTGTGAGTATTTCAGTAAAAAATATCATAGATAGCAAGTTATAATTCACGTACATTTTAACTGCAAATGCTATTATCAAATTCCAAAAGCCATCAATAAGTGCTTTGAAAATAAAAAATAAATATGATTTTCTAATTCGGCTCATAGAGTTTCACTGAATGCCAGAGGACATTTTTGGTTTGAAAAAATTATATATATATATATATATATATATAGTGTTTGTTTTAAAACATGTTTCGTGTATTTGCGTTCATCGTCAGTTGATGCAAAACTCTATTGTCATCAACATGCACTTAAAAAATATTTTGACAGTTTTAATTTTTTTAAGAAAAATATTCTCAAATTATGTAATTTTGAAAAAAATTATTTCTTACATTAAAATACATTTTCTCTTGTGATCAAGAGAATTTCATTTTAAAATTCTGCTCTTCAGTAATTAATTTCTTGAAATGGTACTTCAGAAATTTCATCTTAAAGTCAAGCAAATAATTTCTAGTTTAATATAAAAGTGATTTAATATCCACACAAATATACTTTTAAAAAATTTCTTAACAATGCAAATAGCGCAAAATCAGTCTCTTCCCTTTGTTTTACAAATTCCATGCTCTCAACTTCTTCTGGATACAATGAATTTATTTAAACCATTACATTTAAATCTTACGAAATGTCCTTGTATATTAATGTTAGAGATGTGAAAATAATTTTGCCTTTGGAAATATCATTAAGTTATGATCATTGATTAGACGTAGAAATCGCTTTTGCTATGAATTTAAATAAATGCATATACTAAACTAATATTACAAATTTTTGAAGATTTTCAGATTCAGCGTTGTAATTTTGTATAAATCATATCATTCTTGAATTCTTATATATATATATATATATATATATATATATAACTCAAAAAGTCATATATTCTAAGAGATTGCGGGTAAGATTCTTCAATATCCATCTTCTGTGTGAAATCTAATTAATTACTGAAAAAAATAAAATTTACTTTAAGTATAAGAAATTGAGGTATTTAAAGCATTTCAGTTTGAATATGGTGCACATGCTCCAAATTTTCCATCACTGTAGCCACAAGGATTCTAGTATCAGCACTATATATATATATATATATATATATATATACAT
>CABFPE010000182.1:236620-249683 GCA_900660155.1 Hofstenia miamia
TAATATATATATATATATATATATATATATATAATTAAACATTTTCAAGCTTGTTTTATGTGAATCACTGACCAGGACGTACAGAATTTTTGACGGAGTACATCTTGGTTGTTATCAACTTGAAGCGAAGAGAAACCCTGAAAATTCATCACACCAAACACCTTAGCTTTTAATGTTTATAAAAATTTTGTAGAAAATCTTTTGATTTAATCAATGAAAATCAATGAGATTCTACTTTGCCCTCTCGCGTTGGCCACTATCACCAGCAACTCGACTCATTTGAAATCGGTTATAGTTTATATTCATCTCTAGTTTAGCTGGAAGTTTGAAATAAGGGCTTGTGAATTAGCCAAAATTTGGAATGGAAAAATTGATTAACAATTGCTAATTATAATTCCAGGTCGAGGAGATCGAAAAAAATCGAGCAAGTGTTTCCAAAAAAGTTAAAATAAGCGCATGAAACAGACATACTATTGAAATTCTTTTTAATTTAAGATCCATTGAATTTAATACATAAAAACTCAAAGTCACTGTTGCTAAAATTAGCTGGATAATGAGCACAGACAACGCCAATTAAATCAAAGGAAAAAGCTGTCTAGAAGGTCAATTGAAAACCGAGATTAAAGACAAAGTGGAGGATAGACAACCGTTTGAATACAACATGAAAAAGACCATTATAACGGTGAACAATATTCCCAGGTTGCGTTTTACAATACACTTCTCACCACCTAGTGCTGGTAATATCTACACTAGATACAACCTGAGACTGCTTCAAGACAAAATATGTAAATCAGTAATTCTAATTCTCACCTGTTTCTCTGATTTCAAGATTAAAGAATAGAGTAATATTACCCTAATCTAAGACAGTAAAAACAATATTTTATCATTTCAGAAAGTATGTTATCATTTTTTTTAAAAATTCATTTACTTCTTCAAAAACATTGCATCTGGAGATTTAGAGTACTTAAACGTTCTCATTTCATCAGATACAAAAGTGGTCCGATGGTTTTTAAACTGGAATGACTAATTATTTTCTCAGAACCGAATCAGACCAATAACTACCAATATGCAGTAAATAAAGAATTCTCAGCTAACCTCAGACTGATTTTGTTGACCTCGACATTTGGCGCAGATTGAGTTTCACACATGTGGTACAGTTCATTCAATTTACATACATTACCCAAAAAATATTCAATTAATTTACCTGTTCACTGATCATCCTTATTGTTAAACAACGGTCCGATCTCACAAGAGCCCTCGCACGTTCAACGTTTTCATCCGTTTTTGAAGGTGAAGGTCTCCCCGAGGGAAGTTCATCTTTAACGTGTTCTCTGCCCTGTAAAAATGATTTTTGCAAGTGAAAAACTTGTGGTCTTGTTAAGCAATTGTAAGTACATGACAACAATACAAGACGAAAAAATACTAAAAAATATACATGAATAGAAACAAAACAAAAGAAAGAGATTAATAAATGCCTAGGGATAAAAATTGTACCTCAATATAATGTGCGTCCTCTTCTGTTAGCCACAACTGCCTGGCACCTTCATTGGCAACTTCTAACAAGATTTGAATCCTCCCAGTGGAATGCAGTCCCATTCATCCAGAATGACCTGGCAAAGTTACGTGATGTTTTGAACTTGGGGTCTCCGGTCCTCTAGGACTTTACCAATGATATCCCAATCATACCCAATGATTCTCAATTCTAAAGAGTATGCAGAAACATGCCATGCATGGCACACCATACAGTTTGAGGGCTTTATGTGCAACTCTAACTGGGTGTACTGATGCATTATCTTGTACAAGGATGAGATTTTGCCCTGGATTTGTTTTCACGTAAGGTACAATCTGAAAAAGAATAATTTCATCATGTTACTGTACACCTGTGAGATATCTATCATTGATGTACAATATCAGTTTTGCATTGTAAGTGAAGCCACTCGAGATCAAACAAATCCTCCACCACCTTGAGCAGCTGGTAAGATACAGTCCTCATCATACGCCTGAATGATCGCACAATGCACCCGTCTTCAGTTCATCAAAATTATAGAAAGCTCAAAATAGCGCTCAAAACTTGCAATGGTTACTTTCATTTTTTGGAAATTTATTGTGGTTTCGGCATTTCAAACTAAGGTATATCGAATTGAATCTCTAATATATATATAAAATTCCAGGATCTTGGATTTACAAATGAACCTGAAATGAGGGCATTTGCATTGCTTAAAATATTACATGAATCAATAGGAATGTCAAAGATTTTTTTATAATTATTATAAAATCTGGTTTTAACGCACCAGAGACAATTTAAACAAATGAATTTTTCCAATTTCCAGAATAGCGACGCGACGTTGTGATCAATTAGTGGAGTTATTCTGATATCATCGCGTTTAATCGGCGCACATTTCTTCCCACCTGTCGATTGATGAAACTAATCGTAAACAGTTGTTAAGTTAATTGAAACACTCCATTTAATTATTTGCTTTAAAATTTCCTAAAGCGCTCAATTCAAATCAGGAGAAAAAGCATCAGCAATTCATTAAACAAGTAAACACTTAAACCACACCCATTCGAATTCATCTCCATTCACTTAAATTCCCAATTAAATTTATACCAGTATTAGCAATATAATAAATATTTTCAGTTAAAAATAGATGTAGTTGTTAACATTCCTTCAAATGAGAAGTTTTAGCTAGACATTTTGACTATATCGTCCCTGGTCGTATGTAGGTATAAATATAAATAAGGACTTCTGGCAACAATTGATGCACTTTTTTCAACATCATTTGATTTATCATTATTTCGCATAACGTATTTTTAGTTGAATTTAAGTTATCTCTATCAAGTGAGCATTGAATATTTACTTACAGGAACACGTGTTATTACTTAACCTTAATCACCTGGTATCCATTTAAAAAACAATCAGTTTTTCCAGATTTTCAACGAATAGGGAGTTAGGGAATTTTGAGCAATGGACAGCAGAGTCGTAAACGGGTCAAAAAAATGTACCCATAAATAAAAAAGTGGACACTTTCTAAAATTTGACGATTCATGGGTCTTAGATCAAGATGGAGCAAACACTCATATCTCAAAATCGAAAAAAAAAGAATTTTTTACCAATTATAATAAAACGTTTTAAGTAATGCCAGCAAACTTAAACATATAAATCCCTTAAATCAAAAGGTATACTTGGCAAGAGGTCTTAATGAAAAAGAAATCGAAAGCGAAAATTTGGCTTTGAAAAGAAGAAAAGAGCTGTTAATAGAAAAGAAATTTGAAAGAAAGGATCTGAGAATTTTTAATTGTAAGTTGCATGTACGGGAAAATGAAAAATGGGTTAATATACAACAGCAATGACTAGCAGTTTCAGATGATTCCTACACATTAACTTTAAAAATAAGAGTAAAAAACATTTTAAGATTATCTTTTCCAAACATCATTAGTAATAACGTCAATGGGATATTGTCAAAATTTTTGGAATTTCAATATATTCTCATTAGGAAGCCATATGCTGTTGCTTGTTTACAGGAAACCAAACTTAATTCAACTACACCAGACGGATCAATATATATATATTGATAATTATTATGTTAATAGACTAGAGATCTAAATAATTTCAATGAAACTGGTGGAGGGGGTTTACTAGTATATGTAAACAAGGATTGGAGTATAAGCGCTCCTAAAGTTATAAAATGTCTATCAATTCAGGATATTGAAATGTTAGTAATAGGCTGTCGGCCTAGATTCTTACCTAAACGTATTAGTTGTATAATAATTATGAATATATACTTGCCTCCAAGAAGACGGAAGAAAATATGTGATAAGGAATTAAGAAATGTAATGTCACTATTACATAGGCAGTATCATAATGCATATATCATCCTTCTCGGCGACGCTAATCAGAAATGTCTGAAAGAAATAGAATTTTTCCAGTTGGAAAACATGGTTAATGAACCGACATTTTACCCCAATAAAAGTCAAATTGACATTGCGTATGTTTCGGATACTTTTATGTATGAATTTCATATGGAACCACCAATTGGAAGAAGCAATATTATGTATCATATGTCGGTCACATTGGTACCAAAGTTTTCTAGTTATAATAAGGTCCGATATCCATGTAGAGATTTTTACATCAACAACATAAATACGGATAAAATGGAGAATATGATGAAAGATATCAATTGGGATATACTATTAGAGAGCCATTGTAACTTAGATGAACAGATACGGGTAATTGATTCTGAAATGATAAAATTACTAAGAATGTGTAAAATTTCTAAAATGCCTAGAATGAGGAGCAATGGAATTATTAAAGATGCAACACTGACAACAATGCTTAATTATAAAAAGCAACTAATTAAGTTGCGCAGAAGGCATGACCTTAACGTTTTGCAGAGAAAAATAAATGTATATGTAAAGACGCAACGTCAAAGAGAGGTTCAGAGCCTCACTACGGAACAGCTTTACATGGAAATGAAGAAGCGGTTGAAGCCAAGAACGACGAAAATTAAATTAACTATGAACGAGGCCCATAATTTGAACGTAGGTTTTACCTCCTACAATTGTCACAAGTGTTATGATGAGAATATATGTGAATTACCTGTAGGTCAGTATGATCCAATAGTAACAGAATCTATGGTAAAAAATGTATTTAAACGGGTTAAATTTAATACCTCGCAAGGAAAGAGTGAGCTGTCATCATGGATTTTTAAGCGATTTGCAAATGATCTCTGTAAGCCTTATACATACATATATCAAAAATGTATATCAGAATTATATTATCCTACTGAATGGAAATCGGCTATTGTAGTCCCTATACCAAAATTGCCTAATCCAGATAAAGACAACTGCAAACATTTTAGACCTGTAACGATAACACCTGTTGCGGCTAGGTGTTTAGACTCGATTGTTGTTGAATTGCATGCTAAAGATCTGGTTTCTGACCCCAAACAATTTGCATATCGGCCGGACCGGTCAACGACGGATGCATTAATATACTTAATTGATAAAGTGGCGTCAGCACTCAATTGCAAGGACACAACGATAGTGAAAGTAGCATTTTTGGACTATAGTAGTGCGTTTAATACGGTACTACAAAATCGAATGGTGAATAAATTGTTTTTACGCTCGTCATGGATGGCTAAGTGGGTACAAAATTACATAGCTGACTTTAATCAATGCATAAGAATAAGAAATGATACTTATACAGAAAAGATACCACTAAGTGTAGGAGTACCTCAAGGGGGACCTCTGTCGGGTGTATTATTTATACATCTTACAGATGATATTTGTACAAACTCTCTATCATATCCTACAAAGTCTGACATTATGAAATATTCAGATGATACATGTATTGCTAGTATAATAACTAAGTCGCAAATTGAAGAAGATGTGTGGCAAACAGAGGAGAATATATGTGATGTATTAAGACTCTCAAAAGATAATAATCTAATCATAAATCAAAAGAAATCGGCAGTATTAACTTTTGCACATCGTAATATTAAAAGTCCAAAATTGTTGTCAGAGGTAAGAAAAATAAACAAATATGGTGATTTTGAGTTTCCGTCAGTTAATCAAATGAAGTCCTTGGGAATTACGGTAAATAAAGATATTACTTGGGATAAACAGGTAGATGCGGTCACTAAAAAGACTTTTAGGTGCATACTTAGCATGAAATTCTTTATAGAATTTCTAATGCCAGAAAGAAAATGGTTACGATATCAATTGGGATAAACTGTTAGAGAGCCATTGTAACTTAGATGAAGCGATACGGGCAATTGATTCTGAAATGATAAAATTACTAAGAATGTGTAAAATTTCTAAAATGCCTAAAATGAGGAAAAATGGAATTATTAAAGATGCAACACTGACAACAATGCTTAATTATTGAATTACCTGTAGGTCAGTATGATCCAATAGTAACGGAATCTATGGTAAAAAATGTATTTAAACGGGTTAAATTTAATACCTCGCAAGGAAAGAGTGAGCTGCCATCATGGATTTTTAAGCGATTTGCAAATGATCTCTGTAAGCCTTATACATACATATATCAAAAATGTATATCAGAATTATATTATCCTACTGAATGGAAATCGGCTATTGTAGTCCCTATACCCAAATTGCCTAATCCCGATAAAGACAACTGCAAACATTTTAGACCTGTAACGATAACACCTGTTGCGGCTAGGTGTTTAGACTCGATTGTTGTTGAATTGCATGCTAAAGATCTGGTTTCTGACCCCAAACAATTTGCATANATATATATATATATATATATAGATATACTGAATGCCTTTTCAGTTATTTATTACAAAGGCCTGCCTGTTGATTTACGCCACTCCTGTATAGATTGCATCATTTACATGTAAATTTAAATTACTAAAATTTATGTTTTTTGCTAAAATAACCATGACCCATAATTCTTGTTTGAAGTGACACCATCCAATTCAATCATAACTTCAACATATGTAACCCGACTAATTTTATTTAGCTGAAAACTGTTATCTAAACGGAACCGGTTTCTTGTCAACCCGACCGGCTTACAACTCTGATAGATACATCTATTGTTGAAGATGCGTAAATGTAATTTAAAAAATTTGCAATGATGTGCCTGAAGTCTTTGAAAAAATTAACTTTTTTTCATTGAAAATTACGATTTTTTCAAAAAGAAATAAATTATTCTCTAGATACATAAGGTTATGGAAATTTTAAGGTTTACTGCTCATTCCTGCAAGAACGGAACTTAACTCTTTCTCTATATGTAGAATGCAGTTTAGGAACTAAACTGAAACAGAAGAAAATCTTCTATCCTGTGATGTTTTAGGATTTTGGATGTTTATTAGTTCTCTAGTTAAAATCGTTTTAAAATTTTCCCAAGAACCATAAAATTTATTAGGGAATTCCTGGGCAGTTTAAGGTAAATTACCCATATACCATCAAAATCGTGATTAAAAACAATATTTTAAAATTATGTCATTATTTCTAATAAATTGAAATTCTGGTATCAATAACTGCAAACTAAGTTTTTCAAAATACTTTCAAACATAAAGTTCCCAATAATATTATAACAAAATATGTGGGAGCTTAACTATAAAAAAATAGTACCATGAACTTAATGAGTATTCTTACCATAGTGTGAATTGTAGTTTCAGATGAAATATTTTGCGAAATTGGGTTAGAATTTCTGTGAATAATTTTAGGGGATCACTAGAAAGCTTATTGTCGTGCATCACGAAATCAATGCAAATCCAACAAAATTTTGCAACAAAGTTAGTGCTAATTTCAACATAAAAATGATATAATTTTTTATCTTCTTTGTTATTTCAGTTGTTTTTGTTTATTAATTTGGTGATGACACAATTATTGTAGAAGTTTCAGCAATAGTTAAATGTAATAGGTACAACTGCTAAACTAATAAAGTGTTCTTCTTTTTCTTCTTCTAATTTCAAGTGTTTTTGAAGTAATATATTTTCTACCACAAATGAACTTTTGCCACTTACCTATTTCGAAGATTTTACTACAAAAATTTTAGGATATTTTGAAACTTTGTGCTTCCCTTCTGCCAAATTTGCATTGTTTGTGTCAATGGAATTTACACTTAAAAATTAAGGGCTAGAGTTTGAGAAAACTCTTTTTGTATGATAAGGAAAATCTTTGTAGCTATTTTGATATGCATGAGTACTTTGCTGACTTAATTTAACCCAATTTTTCCTAAACCATTTTAGAAAAACTTTTTAAAATTTATGAAACTTTTAAACTAAATAACAATTTAACATTGTGTAAAAATCCACTCATATTTCCAACGCCTTCTGTTGTAAAATCAAATTTTTCATACTTTCTTAAAATCTGAACATAATAATAATGTAGCTGATATTTAGAAAACGATGCAAGTTAATATCGAAATTGTGTGTAATAATTCGTTTTAGGAAAATCCAAAAATACAACAAATTTGAATCATGAAAATTTACTGACATCATATGCAAACAGTTTTTTTAAAAAACACTAGGGGATTAATTTTAAACTGAACTTATTCCCTTTAAAAATACAGAGTGTTTTTTCTTCTCTAAGCCTATAAATATATTTAAAATTCTGTGGATAATAACAGTGGCACATGTATTGATGAATGCAATTCCATATAATAATGAATTTTTGTGCTAATTCTTGGGTTGGAAGTACTTTTCAAATATTACCCCATTTCATACTAAGGTCCTCAAATGGGGAACATGCCCTTAAATGTATGCCTGATGCCTGTTTTTAATTTCATCCTAAATTCTTTATTGATTGTTGAAATCTATGGTATTTTTAATGCCTTGCGGTTTTAGCATGGGTTTTACTGTTGTTTCGCATTTTTTATTACGTCTGTTAATCGCACAATTTATATTTTACTAATGCATTACTGACTTCAACATAAATTTGATCTCTTTACATAGTACATTCATAATTGAAAAACTTCAAGTTTTGACTTTTTGCTAAGAGTTCATGCCAAGGTCTTCAAATGGAGACCGTACGAAATATAATAAGATAACACTTCAAAAAAACTAATTGAGCATGAAATTCTCTTATTATGCTTTCTAAAAGTACTATATCTGAGAAATATCCAATTACAAAGGATTTAAGTATGTCTGGTATAAAGTGGGTTAACTGCTTTAAATACAAATATAGAACTTAATATTCATTAATGGAAAGAATGGAAATGATAAAATATTCTACCAAATTTTTTCGTTTACAATAGTAAGTTACATAGAAATGAATCAACTCTGCAGTATGATAGCATAACTGAAATTACTTGAGATCAAAAAGTATTCTGCGAAAGCAATGCCCTAATGCACAAAGCAATTCCAATTAGAGTGGAAATTAGCCTGGAATAAGGTTTGATCTGACTAGCGTAATACATATTTTAATATTAATGGGTGACGTAAGGAAGCATGCAATATGTAATTTCAAAAATTATTAGTTAGTAAAAAATTTAATAATCATCAAATTAGAGTTTAATAAATTTATGATTATTATCAAGACAAAACTATGTTTAAAATTGTTGTACAAATCTTATGCAAGAGCTTTCGAATAAGACTTGAATTAAAGAAATGAAACTAATTAACTTATTATTCAAAAGAAAAATCAAGATTTTGATACCAAACAGAGGCGTACGCAGGATTTACTGACGGGAGGACATCTTAGTCATAACAAAAAGTCCAGCAAAAAATTTTGAAAATATTGAGATGAGACCCTAAAATTGCATTTCACGATCTTAGATTTTATATTTTTCAATTTTTAAAGAATATTTTTTTATTTAACCAGTAAAAATCACTTTTGAAAGACTGACGGGGAGACATTCTACCATGTCTCCCCTTGGGTACGCCGCTGATTCCAAGGTAAGTCAATTTTAGTCACAGTTTGCTAAGAAATTACAAACAATTGGGGAATTATTTTAAATTTATGAAAAAAGTTGTCTATGCTAAAGAAGCGCTTACGAAAATTTCTTATAAAATAATTTGATATAGTATTACCATAATCTAGTTTTGCATGATTTAATTAGGTCACCTAGAAATATACTGGACATCTTTCTTTACACACATGTTTCAATAGATGCATAGTCTGCATTAACTATCTAATTTTTGTATTCAACCAATTAAAACATGCCTTACATAGAGATGCAAATTCAGTTTTACTTTTTAATAAAGTTAAAAAATATGTTCAATTTATTTAAAAATAAATATATAAAATAAATATATATTTTTTAAAACTTGCAGTGGATAATATTTTGAATTTTATAAAAGCTAAAATAAATGTTGGTTTCCATCTTCTTAATGCTTAGGATAACAGATTTTTGAAAATCAATAATTTATCCATTTTCATTCTCAGAAGCGTTACAATGAAAAAGCAGCATTAGTTAAATATTATTAAAATTATTTCTGATAAATTGAAAGCATCCCTACTCAATACTTTTATAGACTTCAAGTTTGACGATGTAAAAATATTTATTCAAATAATTTATTTATGTTTATAACAAAACTGTCTGTGTGGTATTTGGGTAATCAAAAAAATTGTGTACACAAGTCTTAAATCAGCAACACCAAACAAAGAAAAGTCAAAACCAAGTTGTATGTCAATAGCGAACAACAAAAATCAAGCTTTTGTAATTACGTTGAATAAAAGCATCATAGTGAAAAAGTACTGATTTTTTTAAATATATAATATGTGACTATCACAGTTAATTTAGTTAGTTGTATCATGTGCAAAACCTATGTTATATGTATACTTTATATAGTTGCAAACAGAATTTTCTAAGAACAAAACCTAAAGGTAATCCGATTCTATTCAAAATGCATTATTCCCACCCACTAGAAGTCCTTATTTTGACTGGAGGTAAATGGATAAATGTCGCATATAAACAGAAAAACTATATTTTTGAAATACTTTATTGTACTTTAATGTCTCGAATCACATTCAAATTTCACATTTGAAGATGAAAATACAGCATATAATAAGCTATCTTTAACATTAACATTCTTGGAAGGTGGATATTTTCCTATGCAATCGTCTCTATTATGACATTGGCATTCAGAAAATATTGCATTGTAAGAATTTAAGGTTAGAAACATTCGTAGATTTTGAATTTTTTACTAGAATTTCTGCGTAATAATTTCTACTTCAATACAGATTAACTCACATGTGTTTGAATAACAGAAGACATAAGAATCTAAGTTTGTTATTCTAAGAAATCGGTTTATCAAAGCTTTCTGGTTAATTTTCATTAGACTAGCTGTAAAAAACCTGCAAGAAAATCGGACAAAAGCCTTGCAATTTCAAGATAGAACACTATAAGATAAGATAAGATAAGATAAGATAAGATATTCTATATTTAGAGACTTTTATTTACAATTTCAGAAACTGATAAGTTCTCTAAATAGCGTCAATAATGTACAAAAATAATAAAAAGACATGAAATATATACAAGAAAAGCGTCATTTTAGGCTACGGATATTATAGTCTTGTAGTAGTAGTATAATCAGTATTATAAAATTTGTAGCCTACCCAAGCTTTTCCACAGATGAACTTTTGCTTTAGAATTAATTCCTTAACACGTTTGCGAAAGTGTTTTACATTTTTAATACATTTGATCTCTTGGGGAAATTCATTCCATTGCCTTATTGCATTATTTATAAAAGAATTTCGTTTTATTTTAGATTTATACTTGTTTACAGTAAATCTTTTTGTTCTTTCGTTGATCTTGTTCGAAAATTCTGGGATTTTTATGCAATTATAGGGTGGAAGCAATTTTACAATTTTATAAAATTTAGTGGCGGTATTTATTTGAATTAACTGCTTAGGACTTGGGATTGATTTATAAATATATTTTTTTAAAGCACTAGAACTTCGTTTACAAACATTAATGGCCCATTTATATTGAGTTTCCAGCTTTTTAATTAGTTCTTCGCGTATGTTTGAAAATAGAATACTACTATAATTAAAGTGGCTAATTACCAATGAATGGAGAAGTTGTACAATTGCATTTTCTGGTAGTTGCCTTAGAACGTGGCCTATTGTTTTTATACCAATAGCAATTTTCTTTTGTAATGATTTAACATGTTCATTAAATAATAAATTTGAGTCAAAAGTAACCCCTAAATATTTAAAAGAAGTAACTTCGGGAATTTTGGTATTTTTTACTATTAAAATTTTTTTAGGACGATTTTTTTCAATTTATGAGGCTTAAGTGACCAAAATTCAGTTTTTTCGGCATTAATTCTTAATTTATGCATTGAAAAGTAATTGCATAATGATCGACAGGTTAACTCAATTTCATTTATTGCCTTATCATCAGATTTGTCTGCATAAAATACACAGGTATCATCTGCATATTGTATGAGATTGGTCTTGGTGTGATACTTCATATCATTTATATAAATATTAAATAGTAGTGGATCTAGAATAGTTCCCTGCGGTATACCATTTTTTATAGGAAGCCAATTCGAATAAACTTTATTGGCTTTTACCCGTTGAATTCTATTTGTAAGATAATTTGTTATAAAGCAAACACTATCATTTTCCATACCTATATTTTTTAGTTTTTCGTATAATATTTTATGATTGATTGAGTCAAAAGCTTTAGAAATATCTAAGCAAGCAATTGCGACATAGTTTTTTTTATCTAGGAAATTCCTCCAGTGTTCAGTTGCTTGGATAAGATAAGATAAGATAAGATAATCTATATTCATTTGAATTTTTTACAATATTTTACTGATATTTCAAATGAATAGCGTCATTAACTACTATGTACAAAAAATGAATAATAACAAAAATGAAATAAATAAAACAACACTGACTAAAAAATACACTGACTACGGATAGCTTACTAATTTCGATTTATTGTATAATCGTTATTATAAAATTTAAATCCTATCCATGATCTACCTGATATAAACTTTTGTTTGAGAAATAATAATTTTAATTCTTTTTTGAATTTTTTAAGGTTGTCTATTATTTTCATTTCTTTTGGCAATATATTCCAGTTATAAATTGCAGTATTAATAAAGGATTGACTCATGATATTTTTATTAAATTTAACACGTGAGTAGTTTTTTGTTCGTTTATTTTGCTTCAGACAATCTGTCGAAAATGAGAATGATATCTCGTTGTAGGGTGGTATTTTCTTTATGAATTTGAAGAAATAAATAATAATATTGTAAATAATTAACTCTTGTGGAAAAAGAATAGATTTAGAAATATATTCTTTTGTTTTAGAAGAGTTTTTATTACAAACATTTAATGCCCATTTTAGTTGAACTCGAAGCTTTTTTAACATTTGGCTGTGTACATTAGTATATAAGATATTAGCATAGTTTAAATTACTCATAACAAATGCATGAAACATTTGAATTACTGCAATTGGGGGTAACTGTTGGGAAACATGGGATATCTTTCTAATACCTATAGCCATTTTTTTAATAATAGTATTTATTTGCGACGTGAAATTAAGATTTGAATCTATTATTACTCCTAGATATTTAAACTTATTAACAGGTATAACAGATGAATTATTGAAATTAATTGAATAGTCGGAGAT
>CABFPE010000182.1:290531-303836 GCA_900660155.1 Hofstenia miamia
GGTTGTAGACAACATTTTGATGAAATTTGAAATCAATAGGTTTTCAAAGTCTTATATCGAATGCCGGTGGATATATGGTCAACTGTGGGACATTGAAATAACTTTATCCCTCCTTCGGGCATGTTAAATGTCTAGCACACCTGTTGCACAACTGCAGAACGCGTCCAAGCACACTCTTGGGAAGAAGACAATTGAATTTCGCACGTTAAAGCTGCAAATGTACAAAACGATTTTATAGGATATTGGCTAGCAATTTCGCCCTATGGTAACGAGATGGGTGTCTTGGTTAGAGGAAAAGTTTGTTATCCTGAAAATTTTAACGCCATGAAAGAAAAAGTTCTTGCGTACGAAGAGGGATGCCTGGTAGTTAAAAAGGCTTAAGAAGATGTCTTTCACTCCTCACTTACAAAGCAGCTAAGTGCCAATTGCAATTATCGCCAAATGTCAGTAATACAAAAGTGGAACATGCACAAGCATGTGTGCATGGCCTATGATTTGCATACTGTGTTGACGTGAGCATATTTATCCGACTGACTAAAGAATAGTGTAAAGACAACAAACTGCCTAGTCGATTTGAGTCAAATGATACAAAAAACGATGTAAATTCATTAGAGTAATGAATATCAAGATAAAGATACAACTCGAATTTCCAAGCTGTGTAAATACGATGCTAACACTAGTCATGAAATTACTGGAAACAGTCATTGAATGATTGTTTTGGTATTTTATGCTTTTTTCATTAACAATTAAGCTTATCACTTTTTTTACACAAGGCAATATGCTACCAATAGTATATTTGCATTCACCATTTTTTCCGTAGTCAATCAATTTATAATGTGTTAAAGGATTATTTATATTTACCTTCAATTCAGTATCTCAGATCATTATCATGTGTTCTAACGGTAACATCTGGAATAAACATTGTAAATAATAGTTATTTTAAGTTTTTAATTCCAAAGTTTTATTCAAATGATCAGAATGCTCTCTGTATTGACGAAATTTATGTTAATCATAAATTTATACATAAAGCTGGAATTGTTACTGGAAGAGCTGAAAACAAACCAACTCATTCTTTGGAAAATGTTCCAGCAAATACAGTTTCAGCTTTTCATTTAGCCAACTGCTTAAGTAATCAAAGGGATGTTATTTCCTTGATTCCGTCAAAACAGTTAACTGAAACAGAATTAACAAAGTTACCAATAGAAATTATCCAAGCATTATATTCTATGGGATGCAGAATTTTGCTTGTGTTAGTTGACAATCATTTGGTAAACAGAAAACTTGTAATGAATCTTGCATCTTTAAATATGTTATCTCCGAAATGTTCAATTGTGAGTTTAACCCTTGGACCTGAAAAGATGAATTTTTTAATTGCGTTTGATACTGTTCATTTATTAAAGTCAGTGCGGTCAATTTGGATAGCAAGGATGATTTTCAAATTTCCTGCTCCAAACAACAAAAAATATTCTTGTTGCAGACTTCAGCCTTGTTACAGATCTTTATGAGGAGGAGAAAAATTCGGAATTTAAAATTGCTAATAAATTATCTAGATAAAGCGTATACCCTAATCAATCGAAGCTCAACAACTCCGTCCAGTTCTTGCTATCTTTTGTGACGAAACAATTGCTGGGATCAAATTTTATTTTCAAAAACACTATAATAGAACTGTTGTTTCTTTTCAACACATTAAATCTTAAGCCGTAAATGGGAAACCTTAAAAATGGACTTGATAAATCTGCTCCTTTATGTATGCCAATATATTCCGAGACTGCAATTCAACTGGATTTTCTACGCAACCACTTAAAGTCATTGGAAACTTGAAAGAACTTGACAATTGGAAGTTTACTTTGTCGACTAAAACTCTTTCAGCATTTATCGTAACGACAAACACGCTGATAAACTTGACAAGCAATTTATTAAAATATAATTATTAGACAAATATCCATCTGATGAAATTCAAAAACACTTTTCTTATCAGCAAATGAATGGTGCCAACTACACCATCACTGTGCATGATGTGCTACAAGCTGGGAAAAAGATTAGACTCAACAAAGTAATTAAAAACGATGAACTATTTGCCTATTTAAAAGACTTGAATGTCAATAAAAAGCCATTGGATTTTCATCTAGAAACCCAAGATTTTGAGGTACCTCCTTTGGAAATTTTAAATGCCGAGGAAACTGAATTTGAGGAAAGCATCTTTAACACAATATTCTACTTGAGTGGTTATGTTAAAAAAATCTTGCTTTGTGCAACTGCATTAAAAATATTGAGGCTTTGGAAGTCACCAAGCTTGATAGTTTCTGCTGAATTGGATAGTGGTTCCTTAACAATGCTATCAGCAAACATTTTTTCATTATGCGTTTGGATATCTAAGGTTTTCTTATATTTTATTTCAAACAATATTTCAGCAATGAAAATTACATCATTTGAATTAATCATTTTCCAAGTTCTTCAAGAAACAAGTTTCTATGAAGAAATTGAAACATCCTAAATTTGTTGCCAAAATCAAGCTTGTACAAAAAGAGTAAATTTTTTAGTCATTAATTCGATAAATTACCATCTTGTAAGCCTATTCCTCATTTCTAATGTTCCCCTCAATTTGTTATCAGTCAACAGTTACTTTCGAGCTTCTATTATAGGAAGGCATACGGATGGTATTTTAAACCAGCTCCAATTACATTTAAGCAGCTGTACGAAATTAGATGCTTACAATTTTGCGAGTAAAATGTGGAGAGATGGGTTTAAAATGCACTTCAAAATCTCTTACATAGAGTTTCAGAAGGCTGTAAATAAAACTGCTACAACTATATGATCAAGAATAGAAATTATAGGATGATCTTTCCATATATGCCAATCCATTTATAGGTTAATTTACTTGTATTTTTGCTTAAGCAATATTATTTTGGAAAAGTCAAACCGGTGGGACAAGTTCTATTTGATGTGACTGCAATATTTGTGCTTAACAGTTTTTATTCCATGCGAAATGAAAGACCTTGCAACCACTACACACAATGAAGAGAATTTTTACCCTCATTGGTATAGATTTTGGATAACTAATACATAGCAAATCTGTGATTCTGAACGGATACATCGTACCAACAACCACCTTGAATTCTGGGTAAAACGATGCAAATATTTTCAATGAACTGATTTAATATTTATTTGAATTTTCACGGTAAATTTTAATAGAGAAATCTTGTCTTCACTTCGATTCGGGCGTACAAGTTTTCAACCCACAAGAATTACGAAATTATCATTCTTCTCATTGAAGGTCAGCAGAATAGGTTCAAAAATCGAAACTTAGTGTGATGCAACTTGTTGAATACTCATTATCAATCTATATATGCCCAGAAATCCAGGTGGGACTGCATGGGAGCAGTCAACTACACACTACCACATGCTCAGTTTACTGTTACTATTTATGGGTTAAAGTTGTTTGCCTAATATAACTAAGGCTAACAACCTATTCTTATAACAAAATTTTGACAAATTTTAGGTTTCTTAGTTTAGTTCAAGCAAGATTTTAAAGTTGAAGTTGAGATACTCGCTCTTAATTCGAGTTTTTAACGTTTCGAATTCAAGTTCAAGTACTTTTTTATGAAAATTCTGAGTTCAATCATGTTTTTTATAAATCTGCGAATTCAGAGTAAAAAAGCATTTATTTTACAATAATTCCAAGTTTTCCAAGTTAAAATTAGTTATTGGAGATTGATAATGAAATTAAAATGTAAAATTATTTAATTTTTATGGTATTTTCAAGTGGACTTTCAATAAAGTTTGAGTTTTGATGATTTCTTTTCTGAGTTTTCCAATTAAGTTTTGTGAGGTAATTTGAATTCTTAGCATTCTGGGTACTCAAAAACCCTGAGTTAAAGTTTTTGAGTTGAGTTCCTGCAAGTTTGACCTCTTCATTTAAAGCCAAGGTTTAAGTGTATCTTTGAAGAAATTTCCAAAAACAATTGAGTCTTTTCTTATTCCAAGATTTTAAGTTTAAAAAATATATATTGGACAAAAATTTGCAATCAAGAAAGTGGATTTTCAATTATTTTCAATTATTAAGGATTTCTCTTCTGATTTGAGTTTGAGTTAATAACGTTCCAATTAATTGAAAACCTGTATTCTATTTTGAACCTTGCTTTTTAAGGTTAAGCATTTTTGGAAAAATACTTTGAGTTTGTTCAAATTTTATTCCAATTTTAGCATGCAATGTCTTTATTGCTAAAAACTTTCCATTTGCTTTGATATGGAAACAAAACTTATATTGTATACATTTACAATATCTTAAAGTAGATTTTTGAGATAATTTGCATTTCAGTATTAATGAATCCATTTTTATATTTTGTGATTAACCTTAGTAAACCAACATAAGTGTGTGTTTTTAAAAATTCCAAATTTTCTAGACAATTTTAGTGTCACTCATTTAAAATGGAGGTTATAATCTCTAAAAATGTCTGGTAGAGACTAACATCAAAAGTCTAGAAAAGTTAAATCCTCAATTTGTGGTGAGAATGATTATTACAGTTACTAGAGGCTAATATTGAAAACCATGAGTAATAAAATTTGATTTGTGTAATCTTTGATTTATTTATATTTTACTGCAGCATTGTACAGCACTTTCATTATCTATATTAGGATTTCAAATTAAGTCTAATTCTACACTTAATCATTTGTCCTCTCAATTTAAATATTCTTTGCTTATCTAAACTTTGTGAGGGAAAATTGTTTTGAAGTGGAACTGTAAGCTATGTACAGCATAAATTTGAGAAATTCCAGCATTTGAGTTTGTTAGAATGAAGTTGTTTAGCTACAAACTGGCATTCTTTTGAAATGATATCATTACTTTATATGTTAAATCACAATAATAAAGTATGCTCTAATGATAATTTGGGAATCTTAAGCCTAGAGGTGATTAAAAGCTTCTAGGCTCTAGCTTTCTTGTTGTGTTTACATTAGATTAGTTATAAAGCTTTGGGTACTTTATAAAACTTAATGTTTTCAATTTGTTCAGAGAAAAGTACTTAATTATTAACACTAATTAACTCACTCCTATTGGCTAGTACAATTCTAGATTTTCATTTGAAATTCAACCAACTAAATGTTAGATCTTCAGTATGATGGCATTAAAGTTTGTGGACTTGGATTGTCTTTACCTAAAGAAATTAGTATTACATTTTCTATTAACAGAATCAATGGTGAATTAGATTTTGATTGTTTCATTTTCTAAAACTATGGAGTAATGATTTGAGTTTTATTATTGGATTTACAATTCTTTGCATTGCTTCCTATTTAAACCCCTAATTCTACATAGTGAAACTGATGTGATCTAAAGCCCATATGAGCTGGGATGGATTTCCTCTCTGGCTGTGGAAAGTATTTGAAAGAACTAGGATGCTTCCTGGTTATCTTTTGCATTTAGCTGGTTACCATCTATATGTTCTTAAGTAGGTGTTGTTTTTATCCATTTGTCTTTTTTGTTTTACTGATTTTACTGTATGCATATTGGAATGGATACTGAGTAGGGGCAGTGTTGATAGTTTTAATTTTTAATTGTTAATTCATCACTCATCAAATAGCGTGGTAATTGCAGTTATTGACATAATGCTATTTGATCTGCATCTAAGAACATATTAATTTTGCCTTTATCAACAGAGTGAGATTTCTAAATTTTTTGCATCAATTTTATATCCAATTTGTTTTATGTAATGACACATGAATAAGCAATAAATCATATGAATTTTTATTATATAGCATTAATAAGAATGGTTTCTTGAATTAAAAAGTCAAACAGTATTAAATTTTGGTATGCATAAAGTGATGCATTGCTATGTTATTAGTTCACAATATATAAGAGAACTGCTTTTCCTTAAACTAAGGTTCAAAGAAAAATGGTTTGTGTTATCCTAACTGCTAGTGAAATGATTAAAACAATTATTTTATACAAAATATACTTTAAATAGTGAACTTAATAAGGATAGGCAAAAACATATTCCAAAAACACATACATTTAAAAATACAATATTTTGTGTTAGTAGATTAAAAATTGAAAACTTTTGATATACAAAGTCATCCTTTTCATGTTGTTATCAATTTATAAGATAGCTAACTTGAGGTTTAAAAAATTACTATAGAGGTAAATCAATCAATTCATAAAATATTCCTTTTGTCAATTTATGCACATCATTACATGCAAAAACAAAATTTAACTGAGTTTTACACAATTACATATATTTTGTATATTCAATAAAAATATTGTTTATTTTATGTTTTAATTAATACATAGTTATTTTACATAAATAAAAAAAGACAATTTCATGTGTTCAAAAAAGGCCTTTGTACTAATAATTCTAAAATTTTATGCTTTTTGTAAATTTGATTTCTTGTGATTGTGGAAGGGTGGTGTTAATAACTTTGTAAATTTGTATTTCATAAATTTTTATTTAGTAAATATTAATTTCATGCAAATTTAATTTTGTAAATACAAAATTTGTATTTTTTTAATTTCAAAAATACAGATTTTGCATGTACTTAATTTCATAATCAGAATTTCTTAGTTTTCATTTCATTTATTCAAATTTTTAAGCTCAAATACAGTT
This sequence comes from Hofstenia miamia, assembly GCA_900660155.1. NCBI lineage: Eukaryota > Metazoa > Xenacoelomorpha > Acoela > Hofsteniidae > Hofstenia > Hofstenia miamia. The sequence continues at coordinate 297,128 of CABFPE010000182.1, forward strand.
TCCCAATTGGAGTAAGTTTGGAATGTATGATATAATAGTTTCTAGCAGATAAATATTCTGCTACTACTATTGCATGATGCACTAATAAACACTGCTTTTAGTAAATTTTCGAATTTATATACATTAGGTAAATTATTTGATGAAACCTGTTTTTAAATATTGCAAATTAGAAATTGTTTTTGGAAAACAGTTTTTTTGTTGTATTTTCACTTGAGTTAGACATTTAATAACAAGCAAACAAAGTTATATACTTATGAGAAATTTCAAAATATTTTTAATTCAAGGTTATAAAGAAATTTTCAATATTCCTAGTTTCTAATAATTTTTTAAATAATATTTTAAATTGTATTTTCAATCCTTGGCATATAAATAGCCACCAAAACTATATAATTTGCTATTTTGTCAAGCACCCTCAACTATTAGTAGTTCTTCAATCCTTGCAAATGTCTTATTGTGAATAGTAACAGTTATATGTGCAAAATAAGTTTACAAAATTTAAATTTACAAAACAAAATATTTTATGAAATAAATATGTACAAAGTTTAGTATTTATGAAATACTAGTTTATGAAATAAAATATTACAAAACTAAAACTTAACAAAATATATTGCATTATGAAATTTAAGTTTTACAAAAAAATTTATTAATGAAATTAAGAAGTTTACCCATTGTAGAATGACAATTGCCTAATATCTTACTCAGGGTTTTCAAGTACTCAGAATGTTAAGAACTTGAACTTGAATAAGCTCGCAAAACTCAATCAGAAAAATTTGGAAGAAAAATCATCAAAACTTGAACTTGAACTTGTTTGAAAATCCACTTGAAAATAGCATAAAAATTAAATTTCTTTAAATATCAATTTTCTTACCAATCACAAAAACTTTTTTTAGTTTAGAATTATTGTAAAATAAATGTTTTTTAACCTAAAAAACTTGGAATTACAAAAAAACTTGATTGAACTCTCAACTTCATTTAAAAAATTACTTGAGCTCAAACTCAAAATGTAAAAACTTGAACTTGGCCCCAATTAACTTGAACTTGACTCAAAAACCCTGATCTTACTATTTGTTTCATATGTTTACAGTAATTATTAACATAGAAAAGTGACTACACATTAAAATTTATGTTTTAGAGCTTTGGCTCCAAAGTCTTTACAAATTTAATAATTTTTTTATATGTAATTATAATAGATTTTCTAGAGCCCAATTTACAATTTGTTAAAAATTGATATCATTTAAACTGGCTGTGTGATAAATTTAACAATATTTGGAATCAATTAAGCTGATTTGCAACTATTGTAGGGGACACCCCAGGTAAAATATTTCATATTTTGTTAATTATGTTTGATTTCAATCTTAATTTTCATTAAAGTATTAAATTATGCTGCTGGCTAGTAAAAATGCATGGCCATTACATGCTATTTATCCCTCAGCTCACACATAAGACAACTACTGAGACATTTTATTTGGCTAGATAATAAACTGTGAGACATATAGGGAAGCATCACACAAGCAAGTTTCTAAACCTTTAGCTTTGGACATTTCTTTGGCATGATGCAATGGAATTGGTTATCTTGGATGTTTGTTTCTTTCTTTTGGAGATCTAAACAGTTACTAGTTACAAAGATAAACTAACAATGATTTTACTTACTGGTTAGTTTTTTTAGAATCACTGTTACTCTAGTATTTGTACACCTCAGAGACCTTCTGTGTTGACAATTAGTCCTCTGGTATAGTTCTCTCTAGTTTTAACACAGTGATTCTACATTATTGAAAAAGAAATATTTGAAATACATTCAATTTTAAGGGTGCAATTTGTGATGCAAATTTCTAAGCTTACTGAATTTGACTTTAAAAATTTCCAATTTAATGCTTACACATATTGACTGTAAAGGGGAAAACTTTGAGGGCCATTTACACTGGGACCAAAGCTTAGTTTTGCTTAGTGAAAAAAATTTGCCAATAATTCAGGGACAATGAATTTGTCTGCAAAATTTAGCTGAAAGTTAATTTCTCAATCCTAATATATGGTCTAAAAAGTTGCTAATATACAAACACAAATTTACACTCTCAACCAGTGGGACTTACTCTACATCTCTATCTCTCCTTCAATCTCATGTTTTGACAAATGTTGCAACCTGCACTGTGAGGGTTAACTGTCTAAGAAGATGCAGCACCCAGAAAGTGACACTGTATTTTACTTTTTGACTTTGTTATTTTTTCATACTTGCAAAAGTTTTTGTTTGTCTCCAAACTTGCCAAATTGTTGTTTCTGGCTATAATTGGAGTTGTTACTTTCTTTTCATTTTAATTCTTTTCATGGATTCAAATTGTTTTACTTTAATGTTATCCTCTATTTTCTTGTTACATTATTATGTAAATTATTGGATTTTTTCTTACCTGTATTTTGTCTAATGTTGACAATGGATGCTACCTGCTTTTACAGTAGTATATCCCCTCTGTCTGGTGACTACCCAATCTCAAAACCATTGCTTTCTCATCCAAATGCAAAGTTTTCTGCCTAATCATACTTTGAACCCTAGAACTTTTCCTGCTATTCAACCACTAAAAACTTGCTGCCTAGCCCTCCTTTTAGACCTGATACTCAAATGGAGATGTCTTTGCAATCAAGAGTTAGTAATCAGACTGATAATAGTAGTTGAGAATAAACAGATACCTGGTTACAAAATCTGATTGGGCAGGTTAGAACTTACAAAGTAAAATAATTGATGATTCACAAATATGAGAGGTTGAAAATGATTCATAAACATGGGAGGGGAATTTTGACACAATTTATTAGTTTCTAGAGACTCAGTAGTTTGTGATATTTTTGCGACCAATTTAGTTTGCACATTTATTTCATATTATTACATGCATGCCTGCTTTTTGTTAATATGCATGATAATGTTGGCTGACTCATCTGGGCACTACATTGCATTTGTTGACTAATTGGAAAACTGAATTTATTACTGTGACAGCATACTCATAAGTTTTGCTAATTCATTTTAAATGAATTAGTGATTTATTAGCTATAATAATTTGTAACAAGCAAAATTAATCTGTTCAATTTTTGATGAATATTTGAGGAAAAAAAGTATAGTTCTATTCACATGAGCAAGACTATCATCTGCTGTAAATCAAAATTAAGAACAAGTTTGTTTAGTTTGAAATTCAAATATTCACTCTTTTTTAATGGTGAAAGCAAAAGACTGTCTGAAATGATTACATCACAAAACTAAAAAAATAAGGTTAACAAAAAGTACACATATATTATTCTGAGTTAATCAGTTATTTTACATTTGATTTTTAACCAGTTTTAAACTTTTCTAACTTAGAGACTAACCTGTATTTGTTAGAACTCTAAACCTAGAGTATTTAACTTTTGTTTTCACATTACTTATTAGATTAAGCAGTTAAACATTTCTAATTACATTTTGCTTATTGAACTGTACCCAGTTTGAAGTCTTATTGTGAATTAGTATAAAAGTTAATTTAGATTAGTTAAACATGCTTTATTCTTGTTTATTACTATAATTCTGGATTGATGTGTACTTAATCATTTCTAATATTGAGATAGATAACATTTTATTATTAACCTTGATTCCCAACATTGTAATGGGATGTTGCTTTACATAGGTAATCCCATGTTTTTGGCTAAATTATAAGGTTTTTTGTTAGCACACACAATTTGTTCTATTTGAATGTAGTGAGTTGTAAGGTTGAACTAAACAAAATTATGTATTGTTAAATGTAGAGTTAATTATTTGTAAGATAGATTAATTACAGAATGAATAAATGTTAAGACTTTGTTTTTGTTTAAAGTTAACTATTATATGACAGTTATGAAATCTAAACCTCATTTATGTTCAATAAACAATTGTTACTTTTACTAACGCATTTTTGGAGTTAGACCATTACTTTTATTAGTTAAAGTAATAATAACAAAGTAATCACTGTTAGTAAGCAATTGTAATCTCAAAACTTCAGTTGAAAGACCATATAAAAGTTGCTTACTCAAACTTTAGTTAGTAATGACATAATTAACTGTGAGCTCTCAGTAGGAGTTTTTTTTCAACACTAATTTGCAACTGCTGTAATCAAAAGTAAACAATTAGTGTTGTAAAACAAACAAATAAGACAAAGTAATGTTCTTTTGCTTTACATTTAGCGAAAACAATTACAAAATGCAATAAAATGTAGTAAATCCAATCACTGTTGAGTATAATAGAAAACTGTTAAATTAAATAAAAAATTCCAACCAAATTGTTGCAACATAGGATACCTGAAAAACTTACAGTACAAATACTGTGCCATGTAGAGCTAACTTTCATAAATTTAGCTGCAAAGTTGAATTGAATTCACCAACCTTTGACAAATGACTTACATCCTTTGAGTTAATGTAGAGTCACTCAGGGCCCATATTTTGATTATTTTTATTATTTTATTATCTGGCACTCTAATTTAGTGTTACATCACAATGACGTGTTGATTTGTTGCTATCAATTTATTAATATTAATTTCTCTTATTTTTGAGTGCAGTATTTTGATCAATATATTATTTGTCCCCTTGATAGTTGCTGATTTGTTATTGTAACATCCTCCACCTAGCTTGTTATGCCGTGTCTAATCACTGTTAAGGGATGCTTAGTAAACTGCGGGTGAGGTGTTACCCATTTGTTGATCCATCAAACTTTTCTCTCTTATTAACTAGTTATGTTAATTAAGTAATTGAGTATTAACCATCACTGTTTAGGTGACTGGGCAGTATGATGTTTCCTCTTCAGTTGTTCCGTGGGCTCCTGCCCGAAGCCGATCTCCACAACACAGCTCCTCCTCTTCTGCAATGATGGTTGAGTCCACATCACCATCTCAGCTCAACTGGGATTAATTATGTATGCCTTACGTTAGCTCGGTGTGTGCACTCAAGTAAAGTTGTAACTGACTTAAACTCAGAGTTGTAAAGTGTTTGTTGTTTTTATTTAATAGAGCAACCGGGCATTGACACTAACTGCATGTAATAAAATAACTAAAATAGCCATTACCGTAAAACTATCGGCTTAATTATACAGATAACAAACTTGCAGTCTCCTATACCTACATCTAATAGNTAATCCATTTCTATTTATCTTCCACTTGTACTGCTTGTAGTATCCTGGCATTACTTTCAATAGTGTTGTTCAGGGTTCTCTTATCTTTTTAATGATTTTTCTGAGGATTATGTTGTCTCTCTGTTTTCCACTATTTCCTGTTCAGATTATTTCCTCCCTCATCAATATTGGTAAGACAGCTTGGCCTTTTTTGTCCACATTTATTTCCAGCAGTCCGGTTTGTGCACTCAAGTAAAGTTGTAACTGACTTAAACTCAGAGTTGTAAAGTGTTTGTTGTTTTTATTTAATAAAGCAACCAGGCATTGACACTAACTGCATGTAATAAAATAACTAAAATAGCCATTACCGTAAAACTATCGGCTTAATTATACAGATAACAAACTTGCAGTCTCCTATACCTACATTTAATAGTATTACATGTGAGGTCATTTATTGAGTCAATTATAGTCGAGTCTCCTACATTTAAGAATATATAAATATCCCTAAGTGTCGACTATCCAGTCGTTTCAGGCATTGATTATTTCTTACATGTGTTGATTGATAGTCAGACTAGGCAAGAATCAAAAAACTCCTAACTGTAACATAGGTGCACTTTCGTGACTGGCACAAAGACCCTAGAATCGATCCCGNGTAAAACTATCGGCTTAATTATACAGATAACAAACTTGCAGTTTCCTATACCTACATTTAATAGTATTACATGTGAGGTCATTTATTGAGTCAATTATAGTCGAGTCTCCTACATTTAAGAATATATAAATATCCCTAAGTGTCGACTATCCAGTCGTTTCAGGCATTGATTATTTCTTACATGTGTTGATCGATAGTCAGACTAGGCAAGAATCGAAAAACTCCTAACTGTAACATAAGTGCGGTTTCATGACTGGCACAAGGACCCTTCGAATCAATCCCATGATGGAATCCAGCCACTACTCGACACAACTTGCCTAGCTGCACATTTAGTTAAATAATCAAACCAGATAAAGTAGAAATGAAAATTAAATAAACTCCGAAGAATTTATTGTTCATCAAAATTATGGTTGAATCAAAGCTATTTATAAAATTTCTACAAAAAGTACCTGCCAATTTTAAAATTCAAATGATTCGTCTGCCAATATGGCTGTTCATACGTAAGCATTAGTTTGCTCAATTTAATTTGTCAATTACCTCTTGATCGGCTAACAAGTTTCTTATTTTGACCAATATTAAATCTTAGTTGCATTTTACAAAAATAAACTAAAGTTCATTAACTAAATTTTTTACAATTAATTTCAATTGATAATCATTCGACGTTATTCAGCTTTTAGTTGCCTTTTTGGATGATACTACAATTAGTCTGCCAATATGGCTGTTCCTATGTAAGCATAATTTCGCTCAATTTATTTTGTCAAATGTTACTTGATCAGCTAACAAGTTTTCCTTAATTTGAACAATATTGAAGCTTAGTTGCATCTTACAAAAATAACTAAGATCATTAACTAAATTTTACAATCAATTCTAATTATTATTAATCATTCGACGTTGTTCTTCACTTGCAGCTTAGTTGCTTTTGGATGATGCTACAATTTAATGAGGAAGTGTATACCACAAAACCAGTTGTC
>CABFPE010000182.1:304836-338875 GCA_900660155.1 Hofstenia miamia
AATCAAACCAGATAAAGTAGAAATGAAAATTAAATAAACTCCGAAGAATTTATTGTTCATCAAAATTATGGTTGAATCAAAGCTATTTATAAAATTTCTACAAAAAGTACCTGCTGATTTTAAAATTCAAATGATTCGTCTGCCAATATGGCTGTTCATATGTAAGCATTAGTTTGCTCAATTTAATTTGTCAATTACCTCTTGATCGGCTAACAAGTTTCTTATTTTGAACTATATTAAATCTTAGTTGCATTTTACAAAAATAAACTAAAGTTCATTAACTAAATTTTTTACAATTAATTTCAATTGATAATCATTCGACGTTATTCAGCTTTTAGTTCCTTTTTGGATGATGCTACATTATTGCTTAATTAATTTTGCAAGGGAATTCATGTGAAGTTTTGTAAACATGTGCCACATAATAATTTAAGCAATTGTTATAAATATGTGAGGAACTTGTAGTGAATGCACAATAAAATTTATCCTAGCTTCAACATTGTTTGCTTTTTGAATTGTATTAACTTAGCTAACCCCTTTTAGATTCATTATTGATTTTAACTTAATGATTTTTGCTTATGATCCAGTGATGATTTGGGAGTTACTCCACTGTGTCTGGTGCAACAACTAGCTCCTTAACAGATGGCAGCCCAAATCAGGGTCACTTTAAGTTATGACTATGTGTGCATGTAGGAACTAATAACTTTTATTTCAATCATTTCATTTTTCTACATGCACTTGAATAACACACTGCAAATATAATAAGCCCTCAGTAAACACAAATGCATGGTAGCTACATGCCTTTTGTTATATTATTTACATGAACTGAGATAATTGAACACTGAGCTAAATTGTTTATTTGAGCTAGAAATTAACACTTGAGACACACAATTAGCACCTTGGCTAGTAAGGATGGTTTCCTGGATATGGCTTTGGGTGATGCCATATGAATTGGTTGCTGTAGGAAACATATTCTTTGTGGATAGTTTCTGTTTTTCTTTACTGAATTGACAAACTACCAATGTTATCTCTTTTATTAGAATGTGAGTCACTCTCTACAATGGTAGCCTCTGCAACCTTTGATTGAACCTTTGAGTTTCTCTGTACTGCTGGAGTAGTCAGAGCACCCCATGATTCAACATTAACAATGTTTGAACAAGGTGTACCAACATGCACAGCAACTGCACATTTTCCACTGTATTGAATAGGAAATACTCAACAATATTACTTTTTATTAGATGAGGAAACTAGAACATCCTATAAATTTTTAATTGGTAATTTTAAAAGTATTATATGTGGGAAATAATACTCAATCAGTACAAAGATTTGTTACACAGAATGTGTTATATCAACATCTGTGAGATGATGATGTACATTTCACAAACAACCAATTACTTAAAATAATTTGCAGGATGGAATATACACAAAATTTGATATTTTCTCACACATTTGTTGCAGATTACCTAAAAAATTCATAATAATGCTTGAAATCAAGTGTAAACCAACCACCTCAGTAGAGGAACTCCTACATAGAGCTGAAAATATCAAAATCATCATAAATAATCACTTGAGAGTGAACCAAAATGCAAGTTACTTTGCTGACAATATGACAAAAAAGTTAGAATTTTTGAAATGGAAGTACAACACCCAAAGCAAAAATAGGAATTAGACAATAAAGCTGATAACTAATTGAAAAACCAATGCAAAACAAAAGGAAAAAGCCACATTGCAATATGGAGAAATAATAGAGATCAATAAGAATAAAAAAAAAAAATTTGATTTATTGAATTGAAAAAAACTATATAGTTTAATTTCAGTTTAGTACTACAGCATTGATTGCAATCAATTGTATATCTATTTAGCTTCACAGATAAAAAAGCAGCATTCATTGTTTTCTTAGTTGTATTATGAAAAAAGTCTCACAAAGTATTGAATGTGTCATCAATTTCACAACTACTCACTTTATTCATTAAATAAGAATATTGAATTTAAAAAACTATCTGTACTTTTATTTCAGTTTTGTACTGCAGCATGCATTGCAATCAATTATATATTTCTTTAGTTTCACAGCTAAAATAGCAACTCTAGTTGCTTTCTTAGTTGTATTATGAAAAAAGTCTCACAAAGTATTGAATGTGTCATCAATTTCATAACTGCTCACTTTATTCATTGAATAAGAATATTGAATTTACTCTAGATTTTGATAATTTCTTTTGGATTAGAAACTATAAATAGCATGAAATCATTGGAAGAACTGTTGAAGTAAATTCTTTGAAAATCTTATCTTTAGATTTAATTTGGTTTGCTTATTATTAAATGATGTCAATCTAAATGGTCAATGCATTAGGAGTGGTGAGGGCACACATCAAGAGTGATTTGAGGGTCCTTGATCCAAGCCACAAAACTGCATATATGTTAAGGATACAATTAGGAGTTTTTCTCCATTTAGCTGACTACTGATTCTTTCATTAACATGTATGCAATAATAAAACTACCAAGTAAATGGTTAGAGAACCAATCATAGGTTATTATATTTTATATTAACTATTCTATGTAGATGACCTATAAATAGACTGATAATGAGACTGAGCATGCAGCATTAATTAAATGTAGGTTAGGAAGCTGCAAGTAATTATCTATTTAATTATTTAAACTAATTAAAGCCAGTAATTTTTGGTAATGGCTAAATAAATATTTATTAAGCAGCTAATGACACTGCCTGGTTGCAAGTACAAATTACACATTACAAATTGAGTTTAAGTCAGTTACATCCAGCCTTGAGGGCTGCACCAAGTTAGGATAGGGAACACATAATCTACTTTGTTGAGCTGAGATTTGGAAACAATCCATCAATAACAAAGGTGACTACTTGTTGGAAGATTTGGAGATCTGAGTTGGCCAAAGGCCTCATGAAAAGATCAAGTTGAAGGAAACTGCTGCATTCAGTCCACACCTAAATAGTGTTTGATTACAATACAGTTAATTAAAGTTAACTAGAAGCATTAATGAATCAAAGCAATTTGTAAAAGTACATCCCTACCTGCACTTAACATTGAATTACATTCAAAAGGAATTGATCAATGTGAGTTAGAGCTTGGTAGAAGATGCTACATGGTGACTGTGACATGTTAAGGAATGGAGATAAATAAAAAACATGTCATTATTCAAACTCACTACTTGAACTCATATGAGTAAGAAGTGCAACTATGAGATCACAGAACACAAACAATGGAATTACCTACCACTAATAAAGCATGCAGTCAGCAACCACCATCTAAGAGTACCCTAACATGAAGTAGTTTTGTAAATAAAGAATTACACTGAGATGCAAGCCACTACTAATCATAATTGGAAATGACAAACACACAAGGAAGAAGAGGAAGTGCCAAGAAAGGCACAAGCACAACCACCCCCACTCCAAGTAGGTCATGCTCAGAAGCAGACGCATCTGCCAAAGAACTAGAGACCCTATACATGTCCCCAGAGGCGAGTTTGACAGAAATCCTCAATATTCTTAGACAGAATAATGAGACAGAGTCAATACTAAGAAATGAGATACAATTAATAATTGTAAAACTCGTGGAACTAGAGCAACATGGTGAGAGAGCAGTGAGCAAACTAAAAATGGAAATGGATAGTTGGCTGGAATATCAGAACAGAGATTTTCAAAACAACATCAAGGCACTGACAAACCAACTAGAAGAGTCTAACAAACACTTTTGAGAACTGAATGAAAAATGGCAAAAAACAGTCCAACAATTAGAAGAGCAAAACAGACAATTAATTCAAGACAACAACATACAAGCCCAAGAGCTAGAACAACTGAAAGATGAACTTAGATTATCAGAAATGGGTAGAGAAGAAGATTGTCAAGCACAAGAACAAGAGTTAGGAGAACTCAGATATAAAGTAAGAATAATGCAGCAGGAAGAGGGCAAAAGCCAAAAGGAAACAAGGACACATGAAGTGACATTTGAATGAATAAAGGAAAAGGACTTAATATCATCACCAAAGAACTTCAAAAACAGTCAAAAGATTTTGATGATGAAGACAAAGAAGATGAAAAAAGAAAAATTATCAATGAAATCACAAAAGCAGTAACAGACCAGTTCACAATAAATGAAAATATGAATGCACAGAAGAAACCAATTTTTGAAAGCTCTATTTTACCTGAGAACATCAATAATGATATGATACCATGCAAGGCAACACTACCAAAATTCAATGGAATAGTTGACAGCTATAGCCCAATGTTTGCTGAATGGCTCCAGATGTTTGAATTTATGATGGCAGAGAGAAAGGTGAGTCAGCAAGCAGCAGCTGCGAGGTTCCCACTATACCTCACAGGAGCAGCATCTCAACATTATCTACTACTAGACACTGACACAAAAGAGAATTACAAATTGCTCATTGGAGACTTTGCAGAGTACTACAAGAAGGAAAGCTTCAAAAAACAGAACTAAATCATACTGAACTTGACCAAGATAAGGAAAACAGATGACATAAGGAACTATATCCAACAAGTAGAATGGTTGGTGACACTTAGCTCCAGAGGAAACAAATACTTAAAATATGACCTCTTCTCACATATTTGCAATGGGATTCAGGAAAACATCAGAACACAGTTTGAAATCAAGTGTGATGTCAATGATAAACTAGAGAAAATGATAAGGAAAACAGTGGATATATATGCAACAATTGAAAACAATGCCCACATTTATGAGAAAGCAGTATGGCACAAAGGAAAACCAATGGAATGGTGAAATAACTATAAGCCACAAATAATGGACCCCAAATCCTACAATGAAGACAAAACAGAAAAGTTTATCAGAATCAAAGGAAAAGAGGGAAAGACAAAGAAAGTTAGAGAGAGGGACATAAAGTGCTACAGCTGCTGAAAGAAGGAGCACCAGAAAGATTAGTGCAAAAAGCAGATTAACATGATTGGAGAAGAAGAGGCATACTACAGGGTGTTCAGCAAAAAACCAGGAAATTCCAGATATATTAAAGTGTGTATTTAAAATGTTAGTTTAATTAAAACACAATATCTGGAAATAAATATTTGGAAATTCCAAAACATATGACTGTTTTATGATTGGCTGATAGCTTGTCAGTATTGTACAGTATAAAATAAGAATCCATGAATCAGTAGATTTCATCACTTTATTTTGTGCAAATGCCTCAGTTAACTGACTTCCAATGCCAAGTGATTGTATTATTTAAAAATGAGCATTGCAATTGGGGCCTTGGTAAATGCAGTAAAATTCTGCCCAACTTCTTTGGGACAATTACTAAAAATCAGTTCACACTGGTGGTTAAAGGAATGAATGAATAAGATGATGCATCTCATTGCAAGCAAGGAACAGGTACTGCCACAAAATTTGATTGTAATGCAGGTGCTGCTGTTTTGGATTTGGCTGTTATGCCCCAAGGTTCTCCACAAAGAGGGCATTGTAGTCCAGATTTAAATGTAATGGACTACTGCATGTGGAGCATTTTACTTTCTCATCTTCAACAAAAGCATGGACAGATAACTGATATTGAAATGCTTAAAGATGTTTTGACACAAGCGTGGAATCAAATACCCAAGACAACTATCCAGTCAGCCACCTCTGCATGGATGCAACATTTGAGGCGATGCACTGAAGTCTGTGGTACTCATCTTGAACATTATTGATATTATGATATTGTGTTTTATTTAAACCAAAATTTTAAATATGCACTTTAATATATCTGGAATTGCCTGGTTTTTTACTGAACACCCTGTATGAAGACAAAGATGTGATCAAATCTGAACCAGAATTAGCTGAGGAGACACAAACAGAGGATGAATCAGAAAACTAGCTTGAGCATTGACTCTAAAAAACTGAGCACCAATAATGATCATGACAAATTTGGATAATATTAATACAATAATGATATCAATAAATGGAATAATGACAAAGGTAACAATTGATATGGGAGCTGCAACATCCATCATAACTGACAAATGTGCAATGAAACTTGGTTTTAAATGAGAGGACCTGAAACAATCAAACAAAAGACTAATCAACACATCAGGAGAATATATAGACAGGAAAGGAAAGTTAAATGCAGCACAAATAAGAATTGCAAACGCCACCTGTTGCCATATGAGGTGATATTGGGCAACAATTTTTTTACAAAGAATGGATGCATGATAAATTATTCAAATAGGACGATGAAGGTAAAAGAAGAAAAAATTGAAATTGAAGAACAAGAGGACAAGCAATCAACAATAACATTCAAATTGGAGGAGGATTAAAGCTAATACCATATCAGTGGAGAATGCACACAATTCAAACAGGGGAGAAGATCACAGCAAGCATAATGATCTGTGATAATAAAGGAATCAACTCAAAGAGTGTCAATACTGTCAAGCCATAAAGAACTGAAAAGGAAGGATACTGATACTGAATGCCATAAATCACAATGTCAACATGAAGAAAACCAACATAAAAATATTTGGAAAATATGTCAAGTCTAGTATCAAAGCAATCTGGAAAGCAATGGAAGACATCAATGAGCAGAGTAGTTTGGTTGAGTTGAGGACTTACTAACAAAAACGGTAGGTACTCCACACTGCAGATTTGATGGTGAGTGGATGAAAACCATTGATGTAGCAAGTACTCCCAACTGCTGATTTGAGGGCATTGGGATGAAAGCAAATGGAGAAGATGAATACAAGATACCACAACTAATAGAAGAAGAATACTAACATCTGAACAGGAACCAATTGCAACAACTTAGAGAAGTGCTAGAAAGACACAAACAGATATTCAGATACAGGGAGATAAGCATGGGACAGGTGATAGGCAAAATTGACAAAATAGTCACCACAATGAAGAAACGGATAAAACTGCTGGTGAGACGGATACCAGAACTGATGAAAGATGAATACAACAGAATATTAAATGAGCTGATCAATAACAAAATAATCCGACCTAGTGAGAGCCCATACATGGCACTGACAGTGTTTGTGAAGCAGGGAGACAAGTACAGGCTGTGCATAGATTTTCAGAAACTAAACAAAGTAATGAAGAAGGACTCTTACCTGCTCCCAAGAATAGAGGACATGTTGTACAAAGTAAGCAAGCATAAATATTTTACATTGATAGATCTGTGTAAGGCGTATTTGCAGGTGTGGATGGAAGAGGAAGATATCAAGAAAACAGCATTCATCACACAGTACAGACTGTGTGAGTGGATTTATATGGCGTTTGGTCTTTGTAATGCGCCAGTGACTTTCCAGAGATATATAACAAAGGTATTAAACAACAAGAAACAGAAAATGGAGGAGGGTGTCAACACATACATAGATGATATCATCATAACAAGTGACACCATAGAAGAACATCTTGAGAAGCTGGAAAGTACATTCCAAATACTAGAAAAAGCAGGACTGTGAATCAATGGAAATAAATGTGATATACTGAAGGAGATCATATTCCTGGGGTGAGTGATAGAAAAGTGACGGATATGAATGAAGGATAATGCAAGAGACATGATCCAGAAGATAGAGAAGCCAAACAATAAGAAAGATATACAGAGGATAATGGGATTCTTCAATTATTACAGGGAATTCATACCTAACATTGCCGGAAAAACTTTCAAGATGGCAAGACTTATGAGGAAGTCAGTACCTTTTATATGGACATGGCAGGAACAAGAGGAATTTGATTTCATGAAGGAAGAGTTGGCAAAATTACCATCATTAAATATGCCAGACTATAATGAGACATTCATCTTGGACTATGATGCAAGCAAGGTGGTGATCACAGCTAAACTAGGACAGATGAAGAATGAGAAGGAGGTGCTGATACAATTCTTCAGCTGCAAACTTAAACCAAGCAAAGAGAACTACAGCTCAACTAAATTGGAGTAGAAAGTATTAAGAAATTCAGGGTCCACACAGATAACAGCGGCCTTGCATGGCTGAAGAAGTTCTTGGGAGATAAATCAGGAATCATGTTGAGATGGGTTGAATATCTAAATGAATTTACTTTCACCATTGAACATAGGAGAGGTACACTGCACACCAATGTGGACTTTTGGACAGCACTCTCAGAGTACCAAAGAGATGCAGTGAAAGAGGATGTCAAAAAGAAACAATTCCAGTTCTTACCACATACAGAGTATGAGGGACTACCCAAAATAAACGTCGACAAAAAGGGGCAAGCAGTCCTACCAATTATGATTAAGGAAGAGATATTTGAACAAGAAATCATAGAGAAGCAAAGAGACAACATGATACTATACAAAATCATAAAAAAACTAAAAGATCCACAATTAAAGCTATCAAAGTTAACAGCAAGCTATTACAAAAGGTACAAATGGAAAACAAACAAGAATGGACTCCTATATGTGGAAGCACAGAATAACAGAATTGCAATCCCAGAATATTACAAAAGAGAACTAATAAGAAAGATACTTGAGAAAGGCCACTTAGTGATCACACAGACAGAAAGTACCTTCAACACAAGGTTCATTACAACAGCAGTTAGGAAAATCACAGAGGAGATAATTAACAAATGCACAACATGACTTCTAAACAACAAGCAACATTTTCTGACACAGAGAGCACCAAAAAGAAAAGATCATAGCAACACAGCCAAATGGGATCATTCACATAGACCTGGAGATGAAGAAGGATGTCAACACTTGCTAGTAAAGGTGGATAATTTTACCAAGTATGTGAGGATGATCCCAATGAAGAACACAACAGCAGAAACAATGGCAGAGATAGTAATGAATGAATGGATCTTAAAATTCAGGCCCATGGAGACAATTATCTCAGATAAAGGGCTGCAATTTGAAAGTGGTTTGTTTCAGGAAATGTCACAATTACTGGAAGTAGTAAATGAGAGAACAACCACCCACAAGCAAATGGAGCAGTCAAAAGATTGAATAGGATGCTGATCAAACTGGTAAGGGTTACAACATCAAGAATAGGAGGACAAAAGTGGTGAGATGTAATCAAGATGGTCAAGTACTTTTACAACATGTTCATACACTCAATAAGGGGAATAACGCCATTCAAGGCAATGTTTAGAAGGGAGGCTGCTACGCCACTCTCAATGATATATTTCAACTATAGTGAAAAAATGGATAATGAGTACATAAATCAACTCAGAACTCAAATCACCATGATACATGAAACAATGTGCCACAATATCAAAAAGTCTGCCATGAGACAGCAACAGAATTACAATAAAAAAACTATTGTCATGCACATAAGATAGGCAACACAGTATATGCATTCACACCCATAAAATTAACAGACACAAACCAGGTCCAAAAACTTAAAACAATCTCTTCAGGACCATATATGATAACACAAGTACTACCAAACAACAATTATATGTTAAATAACTGTAGATTACTACATTTCCAAAACCTAAAACAAGCAATGGCAGATGTTGAGGAAACCAGATTAGATGACAATGCTGAATTCCAAATAAACTGAATTATCTATGAGATGAATGAGCTAGATTGTTTACTGGAAGAGGGTTTTGATGAAGAATTCGAAACAAATATCAGTAATGAAACCTTACAACCAAGAGTACTGCCAAGAAGGGCAGCAAGAGATAAATATATATATGACCCCAAAGTATGGGATTTAAACTTACTATCTGCATTTAGGCAAATTGAACAAGATGCAACAGCCACGGAGCAAGAGGGTATGCTGAAATCAGAAGGCAGAGGACATGACAACATCCAACCTGAAAATAAGAATTCAAAGGAGGTCTCACACTGGACATTGATGTGAAGATGAAAGGGAGAGAACCAAGCACTGACTAATCAGAGACATAGAGTAAAGAGGCATCCAAGTAGTCCCCAATGCTTATTCAAGGGCAGGGAGACAAAAAGATGAATAGCTTCACCCATTGGAGCCCTGCAGCGCCAATTTGAGGGCAAGCAGAGAAGCAATGCTACTCCCATTGGAGATCTGCAATGATGATTTGAGGGCATGCAGAGAACCAACATCACTCCCAGAGATCTGCAACACTGATTTAAAGGCACACAGAGAACTGAGGCAAGGCAGCCCAACTTTCCTTCCAATAGTCCACAATGCTGATTTGAGGGCAGTGCAACACATGGAGTTCCCGGGAATGGTGCAAGTGGGGGAAGAACAGTGTGGATGCAGAAGTGATTTGAGGCTGACGCATCTACAGAACCCTCAGCTGGTCAATTGTTGAAAAAGTCACTTGATGGTGAGCTGAGCACCAGTAGACCACTAAGGATTACCCAGGTACATGTCCCCTCAGAAATGACATCAGAGTGAACAGTACTTTCAAAAGAGAGAGAACAAAAGATTTCAAAAATAGACAGAGAATCCCTGCACCCCTATGTCATGGAAACCTTAAAGCTGAGAAACAATGCCTATGAAAAGCTGTCACCAGAGACAAAAACCCACATTAGANAAGGCAGCCCAACTTTCCTTCCAATAGTCCACAATGCTGCTTTGAGGGCAGTGTGACACATGGAGTTCTAGGGGAAGGTGTAAGTGGGGGAAGAACCATACACATACAAAAGAGATTTGAGGCTAATGCATCTATGGAACCCACAGCTGGTCAATTGTTGAAAGAGTAAACTGTGAGCCAATTTGAGGGCAACTCAGTAGAGACCATCAGCATTGACTCACTTGATGGTGAGCTGAGCACCAGTAGACCATTAAGGATTACCCAAATAAACAGAGCATATGAGCTGAATATGACCAAAGATTTCAAAAACATGATATTTGAAGAGAAAAACACACTGGAAATCAGATTCTGGGCAACCACATTGTTAATAGCAATCTTCACAACACAAGAAAACAAGCAGGGAGACACAGACTTCCAAAAGCAAAAAAGTACAAGATTGCAATGGCACTGATTAATACACAGACAAAGAATTGGCTGTTGAAAGGACATGTCAAGAACTTGACAGCCCCAGAGAAATCAAAAAAGCTGATGCAAACAATTTAAAAAATGATCTGCAGACAAAAAAGCTGATGCAAACAATTTAAAAAATGATCTGCAGACTGATAATAAACCAAAGCCTGATGGGGAGAACATCCAAAGTAGAAATGGCAAACAGGACAGGAATAGCACCAGAGAAGATCACACTGTTTGATGAACCCATGAGGAAATACATGTGGGGTGCCACATCAGAAACATGGCTGAGACAGGTTGAAACTGAGCCTTGGATAACAACAAAAAAGATTATCAAAAGAAGAATTGCCAACACCAAAGAAATAGTCAGAATCATGGAAGAGAAAAATGTACAACAAATGTTAGAAGAGGAGATGAAATGTTACAAGAAGGAGAGTCCAAGGTGCACATTCATAAAAATAATAAAAAGCACAGAGATGATGTGAAGAGGCGGAATTACAGAACCTGTCAAGGTCTGTGAAATGATAATGAAAACTCAAAGGGAAATTCTCAAGGAGGAGGAATTACTAACATCAACACAACTGATCCTATCTCCAAAAACACAACAGCAAATGGATAGAAACAACATAGAGAAATGGGAGCAACCAGCCCAGGAAGTATGATGGGGTGGATTGATACAGACTATGAAAGATTTCTTGTTGAGATAAAAATAACAGAAGAGTCAGAAGAAATTTGCTCAAGAAATTACCAAAAAGTTAAGGAGGAGCAAACAGTTGCATCAATGAAGCTTATGTTCACAGAGGCATTTACAAGAACAGAGCTGGAAGAACTATTAAAACCTTATAATCAGTTAGCAGTCAAAGTCGAATGTATTACATCGAAGATAGAAATGATGGAACAGATTCAAATAAAAATGAGTAGGAAAGGGTTAATGCAAACTTTTTGGGACACCCTAAAAGATAGCAAGATGAATTACCCAGCAACAATCAGATTGGCACCAACAACATCCACAACCTACAATGAAATAGAAAGACAAATTGAAACAAAGATCCTCATCTTCATGTCGCCAGAAACAATATCAATTCCAATGATAATCCCGAGATGGAGAATACCAAAGAATGTTAAAATCGCAAAAAGCATTCTTACATGAATATAAAACATACTTCAATTATAAAGAACAAGCAAAAGTGATAATCAAAAGAGATGATTATAGGAAGACCAGAGGAATCATGCTCAGCAACAACAATCAGGAGCAAGTATATGTTGAGGGAATGATAACACCCTATCAACTATACACACAAGGCAAACCTATTCACAAACAACTTAAGGAACCTAGAAACAAAATCAATAAGAGAGCAACAAAAGCAGTAATGCTATTCTTGGGAGTGAACAATGTAGTCTGGCTTGATCTGAGGGATAAGCAATACAGATACTACAACGTCACAAAGAGAGTTGAAATAGTTACCATGATGAGATTCAACAAAAATGACCTGAACAAAATAACAGAAGAGGAAGTAAGAGCCAACATAAGTTTCTTTTATAAGCACATCACAAACACTAGAAGCCTCCACAAGGAGTTTACATTCTTCTATCCAAATACACAAATCCACGAAGATCTAGCACACACAAGCAGTGCAGATGCACAGATGATGCTGATGATAGTGATAAAAGGGATCCACTTGTATCAGAAGTATTATGACATATTTTCGAAAAAGATGAATGAATTATGAGTGTAGAGTCACTCAGGGAAAAATCGTGATATATTATAGAGCATTTATTTTAATTTTTGTACCTACATCAGTGTGACATCACATTTGTAATTTTGATATTAACTTGCAATTGCTAGTTTTATGTCCCCTTGATGGTGCTGATTAATGTTGCTCAAATTTAATTTACAAGGGAAATGAATTGTCTAGCATGATTAATTTACATTAAATGATTTAGTGTAAACATAGGCTGGTAATGATCTCATTTTTGTATAAAACTGAGAGAACATGTTTTTACCTTTCATTATTTTTGATATGAAAATAATTGCTGAAGTCAGGTGACAATTTGGGAGTGCTTTCTCAAGTACAGGGCAACACGTAGCTCCTGAAGGTCTTTCTGATTATCCAGCCCAAATTGTGGACCATTTAGGTTATGCATATGGTTATGTATAGGGTAATAATAAACTTCTCATTCAATGTTCAACACATACATGCACCTATAAATGACAACACTGTGATGATACTATGCCATTGGCTAGCATGAATGTCTGGCAATTACAGACTATTAATTAGTGAGCTGAGAGATAACAATGAAAATAAGATGTTCTATTTGCAAACGTTAGATAGAAATTAAAAATGAGACAAATAGGGTAGCACCAGTCACTCAAGTTATGCACATTCCTTTGTTCTGGATACTTTGCTTCAGCTGGAAGCCATACAAATTGGTCATCTTGGATTTTACCTAAAGTAACTACTTACTTGGATGAATTACTGATGTTATATCTATAAGTTCTCTAATATTCTAACTCTTGGAATCAGGGCTGTCTTTGGATGAACACTACTTAAACCTTCTGCAGAGTTAATTCGTTTTCTAGTTAATTTTCTATCACAGCCTGTGATTCTACATGAGAAATTACACCAATATCAAAGAACATAAAGGAAGCAAATTTGCTATGCTACCACAGTACTGTAACTACAGAGAGAGAAGCAATGTTAAGGATGACAAAACAGCCAGAATTTGCGTTGACAAGCTGGAGTGACCCTACAGTGGAAACAATAATATGAAAAGCAGATGCATTAGTTCATGGAAAAAGAGCTGTGCTGAGAATAATGCAAGCTGAGGGTGGTGTGTAAGCATAATCCAACAATGTATTAATTCATCTAGCAACATCTATGCAATAATGAAACCTCAGAGAAATGGTTGGATAACCAATTGTAGGTTATTATATTTTATATTAATTAGACTATGAAGGAGACCTATAAATAGACTGATAACAAGACCAAGCATGTATTACTAATTAAATGTAAGTTAGGAAGCTGCAAGTAATTATCTATTTAATTATTTAAATTAATTAATGGCAGTAAATTTTGTAATGGCTAAATAAATATTTATTAAGTAGCTAGTGACACTGCCTGGTTGCAGGTACAAATTACATATTACAAATCAAGTTTAAATCAGTTACATCCAGCCTTGAGTGTTGCACCAAGTTAGAATAGGGAACACATAATCTACTTCATTGAGCTGAGATTTGGAAACAACCCATCAATAACAAAGGTGACTATTTATTGGAAGATTTGGAGATCTGAGTCAACCAGAGCCCTCATGAAAAGATCCAGTTGAAGGAAACTGCTGCATTCAGTCCACAACTAAATAGTGTTTGATTACAATACAGTTAATTAAAGTTAACTAGAAGTATTAATGAATCAAAGCAGTTAGTAAAAGTACATCCCTACCTGCACTTAACATAGAATTACATTCAAAAGGAATTTATCAATGTGAGTTAGAGCTTGGTAGCAGATGCTACATTATCTGTAACTTCATTTCTGTTTTGTGCTGCAACAGGTATTGCAATGAATTAGATATCTCTTTAGTTTCACAGCTAAAATAGCAATGTTAGTTGCTTTCTTAGTTGTATTATGAAAAAAGTCTCACAAAGTATTGAATGTGACATAAATTCCACAATTGCTCACTTCAGTAGTTTGAAAAAACAATTTTTAATTTCTTTTCTAAATATGAGTGATCTTAATTTTCCATGCCAAGTAATCTTATGAAACTTATAAAAAAGAGATTAAGAAATATATATCTTTACACTAAATTTTGATAATTTACTTTCAAATAAAAATGAAGCCCAAAACAACCTAGCCTGCACAAACAACTTTTGGTTTGAATGCATATGCATAATATCTGGATATGGAAAAAATGAAAAGCACTAATATTGTATTTAAAGCAAACAGGCTATAACTTGTAAACACAAAGAAACAAACAAACTTTTACCTTAGCTAACCTCTGCAAATAATTGCTAAAATTGTTAATAATAAAAACTTTTATCATAATGTTTAGCAATGAATTTTTTTGCTTTTAAAAAATTTCGTAGAAATTAAAAAACATGCAATCTTTATAATATAAAATGCTTCCTCTTTAAGAAGACGAAACCTTTTTTCACTGTCAGGTCCATCTGCTTTCAACTACACCGTTTCCTCCATCCATACATTGACAATGGAAATAATTAAAATAAAACAATCCCTATTAACACATCTACAACTAATTTTAAACCCCTACAATCCAAATATCAATTCATTTTTACAATTAAAACAATATTGAAATAGTGATTTATAAATCTATTTAATAAAATTAACATTTTCAACCAATATTCATATTATTTCATTAAATTGTGAATGAAGCATTGATCAAATAAAAAATCTAATAGTGTAAATAGATTCAGAAGGTTTGAAAATAGGTATAAACTGCAGTTTTAGAACAAAAATCAACTTATGAAGCCCTTATAAAAATGAATTTCCTTACACCAGCTTCCACAGACTGTCAGATTAAGCAAAAAAATTAAAATTGATTGCTCACAAATTAGCTTAGCAAGTTAAAAAACACATTTCCACCTAAATTCGAAAATGAAAAAGGCACATATGAATTCATTTTTTAAATTAAAACAATATTGAAATTGTGATTTATAAATCTATCTATAAAATTACTGGTTTTTTTTAATTTCAACCAATATTCCTAATATTTCATTAAATTGTGAACAAAGCATTGATCAAATAAAAAATCTAACAGTGCAAATAGATTCAGAAGGTTTGAAAATAGGTAGAATGAGCAATTTTCAAAAAAACCTTCCTTTGGAATTGATTCACAAAAATCAGATCTCTTAAATCTAATGCACATTAAAAATGACACTAAGGCATTCAAGAAAATTTCACAATGTGATCTCTAGATCAACTTAAAAAATAAGAGATAAACATTTTTTAGTAAATTTACACATGCAGATTCTAAATACGAAAACATTTTTTATTTTAAATAGTCCCTAAAGTGCGGTATTAATATCAATATGGCAAAGTTAGGGTGTTTTCACCAAATCTGAGAAAAATTGCATATAATTCTTTAATTTACATTAAAATGACTGTTCAAAGTGAAAATTTAATAAAAATAAATTGTCTCAGAAGCATCAAATTTAGGGAGAATGAACAATTTTAAACAAACATTTGCTAATGGAATTGATTCCAAAAATGAGATCTCTTAAATCTAGGGCACATTGAAATTGAAACTGAGGTATTCCAGAAAATTTCACAATGCAACCTCTAGATCTACTTTAAAGATTGACATTTTCAAGTAATTTCAGACCTGTAGAATTTGAATACTACATTGTTTTTTCAATAATTTGGCCATAGTTAAAGAGGAGTTTTAAAAGAAATCTTACAAATTTGAGTTTTCACATTTAATTCATTGAATTACATTTAAAGTGCTTCTAAGTCTAGAAATTTAATTCCAGAAACATATTTTCCAGTCTTTTATTAATGTAGAAACATTGATCTTCCTGAGAAGTAGTGATTAATGCTGTGAAAAATGTATATTATCAAAAACCCTGAAATCCCAGTATATTTAATAACCATGGCAAAATCTCAAAGAAATTGACAAAATAAATCCCAGATATCAATAAAATGGAGTAAAATTTAAATGAATTTTCAAGGTTTATCAATAATATCCATTTTCATCATCCACAATATACATTTAAAAAAACACTGGTTTTTTGCAAGTTTATAGAGGTGTAATAATATAAGGTGAAATATTACTAAACAAAATGTTAAAGACTAAAGAAATTATAAACAAAATACAGTTTTATAGATAACTCTTTTAAAAAAAGTCACTATAATTTTTAAAAAATACTAACCCATCCTATAATATTAATTTCTAAAAATGAAAATTTCCCATTATGGAAGATTGACAAGGAATTTTTGAAAAATTGTTTTTGAATGTTATTTCTTGTATTACTGCAAATATCTCAAAGTAAAAATTTCCCATTTTTGAATTTTTAATTTCAAGAAAAATGTTTTTTTAGTTGAAATTTTTAAAACTTTCCATATTGAGAAAGGACTAAAAAATTTGTATCTCCTTTCAAAACTACGCATTCTGGTGTAAAAATCTTATTCATATTTTCATTGTATCAAAAGTTATTAAAGAAAATATATTTTCTGAAAATTTGCACAGCTCTGGCCAGCCTAGCTCAATCAATATTGATCTTAGAGCTAAACATGCTGAGAAACAAATTTTTTCAGTGAAATTTTCTACTTTAAAATTTAAATGGTGCTGGGATATCTTTAAAATTTTTGTTGCTATTGCCTGCTAAAGTTAAGGTATAATATCTAAAGGCCAACCTGGGGTTTCAAAATAATTTTTTTTTAAAAAAAATTATGGCTGTGTGAAATTTTTGTCTTGAAATTTCAAACAATTTTGATCAAAATTCAGATCACTAGTATGAAAAAACGAAAAAAAAATTTTCAAAAAACGTTTTTTTAAAATAAATGGTATAAAAAACTTAAAAATTCAGGTTTATTGAAAAATTCATATAAACTTCTAATGTTGTGAATTTAAAAAAACTTATTATTTTCAAATTCCATTGCCAATTTTTTGTGTGAGCTCCCTCCAAATATCATCAATGACAGAAAAAAATTAATTTTCCCATTAGAGGGCACAATTTTGACATGTTCCAACTTGTAAAATGCTTAAAATCTTCAACTTGCAGAGTTCTATAAGCCTGCGAAATTTCATATTGATAGTTGCAATATTAACAGAGCAATGGGCAAAAATGTGTTTTTAAGAAATTTGGAGGGAGTATAGAAAGCAACTAACACTGCCTAACAAAACATGAAAATGCAACAATAAAGTTCAAGGATCTCTCCAACCATCATATAAACTAAGCAGAAAACATTTTTAAATAAGGAACGGAAAAATCTAGATTTTGAAGAAGCTCAACTATTTTTTATGACTGACAGGACAACTAATAATAGGCTTTGCTATGTTTGTGTTTGTTTTGTTTGTATATATTGTCAGCTCAAGGCAGCACAGTGCTAAGTAAAATAAAATTATCTTAAATTCATTTTGAAATATTGGGATAAAGCTATAGAATCCCAAAGGATCTTTAGAATTCATAAAGATTTTGAAGTTCAAGAAGGTTGAATAGGGATTAGAAAGTGAAATTTCCAAATCATAATGAAGTTCAGGTTCTTGCAATAGGATCTTAAGAAGAATTGCAATGGTATAACTTACATCACATTTATTCGCCTGAGCCACCTCTCCCGAAGTCTCATCAGAAGAAATGTATACATTTCTAATGTTTCAACTAATTTTCTCATGTGTTAGATTATTAATGTTAATTGCCTGCTGATTATAGATTAAACAATTATTATGGGATTTCTAGTTGTCAGAAATAAATATTAAAAGTACTATTTGAACGCTCTTTAGTAGAAAGCAAATAGAATTTGAATATGATCAATCATAAATGAAATATTAAATTACAAACACTAAAAGTTCAAGAGGTTTCAATGGTGTTGATATGATCTTCATAAAATATCTCTAAAGTAGACTCAAATATCTCAAATATGTAGACAACATGTGATTCAAAGGTTTGTTAAAATTGTTAAAATAATCAAGTAGGTATTTGTCAGTATTTTAGAAAAATCATAAGAGCAGATCTTAGCATACTATATACTGTTTGATAGATTAATGCCTGGTGCAAGTTGTTTTCAGGTTTAAAATTGTAGCTATAATATTAAATAGGTTAAATATAATTTTTTTGCAAATTAGGCTATTGTTAGTAGGCAACATAGCTTGTACAGTTTCTATCCTATCTTCAAAGTTGCTACACATCAATAAATCTAGAAAAAACATTTTTTAGATTTTGAAAATTTTTAGGGCATCTGTAAGTAAAATTCGAAAAATAGCTTTATTTTAAAAATTGGCCAGCTTTGAGGAGATAGGCAAGGTGATTGAAGTGCCATTTAATGTAGAGTGATTAAACTGAAGGAAGGTTCATCTCACAGCTTACACCACCCTTTGCAGGCACTATTTCATTAATTGTGAACACTTGTCTCTCAAAAGGTGTACTATTGCATTCTACTCCACCTTTGTAAATGTGCTCAGTTTTTGATTGGTCATTGGTTTAAAATATTGAATACAAATTGTTTAAGAAAAAGGTGGATGAAGGCAATTTGGTCTGTCCTCTTATGAAAAATTCTTATTGGATAAATTGTAAATTTGGAGCTCAATGCCAAGCATCTAAAAATTGCATTACAAATTGTGTACTTACTGCTGTAATATTTGTCTTAATTTGTTAATATTTTATATTTTAGGTAAACTAGCTACCTGTATCTACAATGTTTTTGTAATATCATTCTTGCCATTTAATATTGTATTTTTCAAGGTGGATCAAGTCCACCTTGCCAAGCAATGGCAGCCACCAATGCTTTCCATTTAAAGGCTAGCCAGTTACTTCTTCTGAAGAAATCTCCACCAAGCAAAAATATCAATTTTCATTTTTGACAATTTATTAGAAGAATTAGCAGCTCAATTTTCAGATATACATACATTTCAATGGGCACAGTTAGCATGCCCTCTATACTTTGACAGCCTGAAAACAGATAGAGCTCAATTAGCATCAGTTGTTAAACAGTTTAAAGTTTAATACCCTTGCATTGAACTGGATGAAGAAACTGCAATCATGCAATTTATTTGTTTGTTTAATGACAAATAATTAAATCATAACAAACATCAGGTTAATATATTTCTATTGAATATTCTTCTAAATTCTTGCAATAATTGTAAAGTATTTGCATTTTGACTTCCTTTTCTGTAGTTACCTCAATTTTATTTATTATATTTAAATATTTAATGATAAGTAAAAATATAATTGTTGTCTCTTTATATACAAGTTAGTAAAATTTCACAAACTGAATTTCCAATTTCTGGCAATCAATTTGCTTTTTTAAAAGAAATTATAAAGGTGAAATATTTATATATAGAATATAGAATAGAATATAATAGAATAGAATTTCTTATTACAAGATTTTCTTTGAAATTTAAAATAATTTTTTCGGATGTGCATGAATTTGTGAAATTTTTCCACGGATTGGGACCTCATGAAGCACTACCAATTGCATGGAAATTAATAGAAGTCGCAATCACCATACAATTGATCTCAGTTTCTTGTGAATGTAGCTTTAGTGCTTTGAAAGGACTAAAGAATTGGATACATTCCAGATGTGCCAATTATGGTATGGTTCCATACCATTATGTACCATATTATGGATACCATAATGGTATGGTAGAAAAAAAAATTTATGACCATTATTGATGGTAAACTTAAAAATATGGCCATAATGGAAATCCATTATTTTATTGTTACATATACAGAATTTATAATTAGTTTCAATAAAATTGCTAAATTTAGTGTCATATGGCTTACATTTATAATAATTGAAGGGGTATAAATATAACAATTTTTAAAAGTGCTGCAAAAGTTTAGTAAGCAGTTTGTCAACAAATACTAAAGATAAAGTTGTTTCCTATTTGTAATAGTGGACTGATGATTAATTTGTTTCAAAATTTATAATGGTTGCAGATAACAAAGCTCGTAGTATTTGAAAATAAACAAAAAATACATGATTTATTAGTTTTTTTTAAAATTTGTTTTTGAACATTTCAAAATCATTGTATGACCTTATTAATTGCTTGTGCCTTAAGATATTGCTACAATTTCATATTACAAAAAAATGGTTGTCTTAATGGCAGCTTGTAATTTGTGATTTAAGTTGCTAAATATTAGAAATCACTCTATTTTATTGGTATTACGTATTGCCACATGTGTTCTATGTATATTTCACCTTCATTCACCATATTTGTTATAATGCCCATTACCATATATTGCCATACCATAAATGGCACCCTTGATATGTTCTACTATAAGTGGAGGAAGACTCAACCAATTGTTATTTCTAGCAATTGAAAAAAACACTAAATTTTCTGAATTGTTCAAGCAAATTTTATGATAATGTAATTAATGCTTTTGCATGTCAAAGACAGAAAAAACTTCCACGAATTTTTAAAAAATAAAATTTTTATATTGCTTTGTTCTGAATACTACATAAATTGCATCATGCCTGCTGACTTGGTCTTAAACATTTCAAGATAAAAAATATTTTTTACCATGAGTTAAAAATAATATGCATTTAGTCCTAGTGTTGTCCCACCAAAAAGAAAAAAGTATAGTCTCCATTATAATCAATCTCTATTAGGTGAGACATTTTATTGACAATTGTCTTTTAATGCATTTGTTTAGTTTACCAATGTCTCTCATACATAACACTAGTCCCATGTTGTAGGTTTCTCCCCCTCTATGTAATCACAAAGAAATAAGCAAGTGATGCTTTCTATGCTTTAAAAGCTTTCAAATATCACGTCTTGAAGTAAAACACATGTTGGGAAAACAGTAATTGAATTACAATGCACACTGTCAATAGTAGAAAACATTTACAGGATGTATTAACTTTTCATTTTTTAATATCAATTAAAAAGTGTGTATTTGAGTAGAGGGGAGAGAGAGAGAGTGAAAAAAAAGTTTCTATAACAAAGAACGATGAGGAATGATTTTTTATATATATTCTCTGGCTTGTAATAATGTTTTAATTCAAGAGTGATAAAAACAAGCAATTATTTATTTACTAATAGCCAATGTATTAAAAGAGTGTCTGAATCTCAACTTAGATTATTTATGGTCATACAATCAGATGGTGGATACATGATGAATGAAGAAATACATACTTACAAGATGATAACAAAAGATTAGAGGAAATAATAGACAAATTTGTTAGTGTAATATGCCATCATTATAAGTGAACTATATAGAATATATATATATATATATATATATATATATATATATGTCTTATTTCAAACATTTAGGTTTTATGACATGTGTTTTTAAAATATTTGTAACTATTAGAAATGGGATTTTTTGCTTAAACTAGGTTTGATTTTTTCAGAAAATGACGAATTTGTTTTTATTGTCTATGCCAGGTATTACACTTTTTAACACTGTCTATAAATTAAGCATTTGTTATTAAGTCTAGTGAATAATCTCCATCTCCATTTTTAAAAAGTTTAATTTCAATTTCTTCATGAAAAAATATTTTCTCTTTTGTATTAACAAAATGACAGTTGAAAACAAATTACTTTAATTGTACATGTATATATTACTCTATTAGAAGAATAAGGAACTTTTTACAGTGAACAAAATAGCAATGTGTATTTGAATAGCATAATGTATCATTTTGCATGTAATGTATAGAAAATAGCAAATTTGAACTGACTAGCTAAGCAATACTTTTATGGAAAAGAAAATTATTATTCAGCAATGTATCATTACAAAACACAATGTAAACCTCTAGCAAGCAATGTCATATATCAGCAAAAACAATGTAAGCATGCAAACAATAATGACAACATAAATAAGTGAGTGGGTATAGCAAGTATATGAATCATTGTAAAACGTGTAAACAAAATTGGCCCCCAATTAAATAAGTGAGTCACTATAGCAAGTATATGTTTTTGAATCATTGTAAAATCAGACCTTGTAAATGTCACAAAAATGAGTCACTAATTATATCGTCACTAGATGGCTTTGCAAACAGGCAGTAGCCTGTTACATTGAGACACCCTGAAGTTCTCATAACACCTATGACTATTTGCCATGTGAAAATGGATTGATTCTATTTGACGCCATTTAGTGACAAATTATTTTTGACAAAGTTAAATTGAGCAAATTCATTTTTTGACCAAGTTTCTATTTTTGATTTTTAGGATTTAGGCAAACTGATATTTCTGATGACAAATTTCACTTAAGGCGAATTTGTTGTAACAATGTATAAACATGCAGCACCATGCTTCAAAGAAAATAATTCATAGATCCAAAACCCAAATATTTCAAATGAAAAAATGATGTGTTATTTGCATTAGAGCATGTTACCAAAGCATTAATATTGATCAAACCAAATATGCAATGGGTAAAAAATAGAAATTTCTTTAACAATTGTGTATAAATTGTACTAAATGTAAAAGCACACATTACACAATGACTCCATTTGATGCAGTTCTTAAACATGTTTGTTGTAACAATGTTTAATCATGCAACAAGGAATATAATTGATAGAGGCAAAACTCATTTTCTGGTAATTTCCAAATACAAAGTGGAGAAATTTTTTGCTAAACTTAAACACTATACTCAAATGAAATAGATATACATTTTCAAAAACAAGATAGAAATATCCTCCAAACTTAAAAAAACAAGATAGAAATATCCTCCAAACTTAATAACAAGCATATGAAATATACAATTGATAAATCAATAAAAAATTGAAATACCTGATATACATGACAAAGGCAAGTTCATTTATTCACCAATCTCAAAAATAAAATGTGAAAAAAAACGTATTGTGTATGAGCTTTATATGTGCAGACCAAGTTTTTGTGTAGAGCTTTACCACATCTACCAAGTTTTTGCAGAGCTATCACCACATCTTGCCAAATTTCACAGGGGTAATCACCATTTATTTTCATGTTATTCACATTATTCAGTACATTGTAAGCTGATGTATCCATAATAGTAATGCATTAATTCACTCATCCAAAATCACTTGTGCCTCCATGTTGAATTAGTCTTTCTGAACTGTGCCTAAATGTTTAATTAGTGGTAAACAAAGTGTAAATGTTTATTATTTGCTCACAAAAATACAGACGCATGGTAATTTCATCTTTTAACATTTAAAATGAAAAATCTGATTAAATTTCCTGATCCAAAAACCATTAGTGCTTTGTAACTTTTGTGTATAAAGATGATTATTCGATAAACAAATCTTTTTAAAGTGAAACCGTCATTAATTGAGATGAAACATGCTTTAAATTGTGCCTTTTTACCGGTTTTGAAAAACCAAAACCATGTATGACTATGATGTGTAACCTGTAAACTAGAACAAAGAACAAGTAAATTTTGTAAAAATCAATACTATTTTAAAAATTATATTTTTCTAATTATTTATTGTAAATTTTTGGCAAGGCCATGCTTTGTATGAGTTGAACACGCACTGCAAATTTTAAACTTCTCAACAATGGACAACTCATAAAGAGATATGTATTTTACATAACAAGTCTTCTGAAACTAAGTTAAGTTCACTGACTATTACACAACATGATAATTTCTCGGGAATCAATACATTACATGCAAAGGGTTACACATCATTTTTTCAAATATACTGCTATTTTTCCATTGTAAAAATTCCATTCATTTTGTAATATCCAAATACAAAAAATGAGAAATTTTTCATTAAACTTGACATTACAAGTGCAATATATGAAAAAACAAACTAGTTTTCAGAAAAAGTAAAACATGGTTTATGCATAAAGACAAGTTAACATTACAGACATGTGATACATAAACTTACATGATAATGGCAATTTTGCTACTCTGAAAAATTATACATGCAATGTTGCTAGTAGGATTTATACATGTACATGCTGCTTTCATTAATAATCTATTTAATGATGTTGATCATGCACAAGTTATATATAATTTGTAAAAATGTAACCCATTCTGTTTTATATGAGTCTTTGTGATGCCCCTGCTATGTGTTATAAAGCATTGAAATCTTTGTCATACAAAGAGAATTTCACATTTCAAAGCATAAAAACGACTTACCATAGTAAATAGGAAGATATCCGCCACAATTAATCTCCCCACAAACATTGATTTTTGCATTAAGAACACACTGTTCTAGTTAAAATGATGGAATTTTCAGCTTTTCTGTCTGTTAATGAGCTTTGTTGAAATTGTACATATATTTCTAAGATTTAAGTAAACACAGGATAGTTATAAAGTGATATTACACCTGCCAATGTTTTGATGTAAAGTACAAGTATGTAAAAAATAAAACTAACAAGGAATATGTATTTACACCCTCCAAATATAATACAAACTAATTTTTATATAAAATTATGCATTTTAATGATTCTTGTATTTTTCTTAAGGCAAATATGCCTCCACATTTTTAAATATCAATCAATTTGCATACAAAGCAACTAATTTATTAACAATACTTAGGAAATTTTTGTGAATGGCTAATTTGTTAAGACGTTTATTATACACTTATGTAAACTATGCATATATATTCCTCCAAATATCATGATAGATCATAGACTTGACTGGATTGAATACAATCACCCATTAATAATGAGATATATTGTCAGTATACGTTATTCATTAAGATTGGTACCATACATAACAAATCCTCCTACACACACATGTCAATTCTAAAAGTATTCATAGTTTGATTATATGATGTGTGATTAACCCATTCTATAAACACACCCACATTATTCATAAATAAACAAGTTATGACTCATCAATTAGCACCTGTCAATCAATCTTAACAAATGTGATAAACACTTTTTGTTTATTTTTTGTGAGAGATTCTTTTGGAACTTCAAGGTGTCCCATAGGAACCTCCATCACTCAGTCGTAACTACGCATACTATATTTTTGATTAATATTAATACATGTTGAAATATATGTCTATACAAAATATAAAATGTTATACCCAAGTGTTGGATTTTACATCAATGAATTGTTTTCCTTAATAATGTTGCATAATTAAAAACATTGTTACAATGAACATGTCATAACTGTATTAAGAAAAGCAAGTACATCAGTTTACCAAAAATAAAACTTAATCAAACAATTAATTTTAGCTCTGTCAAAAATGAGTTATGTCAAATTATATCACATTGCCAAAATCCTGGAAAACAAAAATAAACACTTGGTCAAAAAATAATTTGTTCAATTTAACTTTGGTAAAAATATTTCATCACTAGATAGCGTCCAATAGACTCAGTCCATTTTTGCATGGTAAATAGCCATAGGCATTACGAGAACTGCAGGGTGTCCCAATGTAATGGGCTTCTGCCTGTTTCTTACTATTTATATTCAAGACCTAAACTAGACCATGACTTCTGTGTATGCTGCTACACTATTGTCAATTATATGCCTTAACCATATTTCTTGACATATTGCTGGTGTTGAAAAAATTTGATGATTTATCAATCTTAGAGTGATTGTTTAGGAGCATTTCTATATTATTTGCTTTATGGTTGATAATTGTAGCCATATTCCCTCCTAATATCAGTATTAACTGCTTAAAACGTGCTGTAAAGGACTACATACATAAAGCAAAATGGGTTTGACAATTTCTTGCTACAACTTGTTTTTAACAGTAAATATTTAACAACAACAACATTTAAGTTCTCATTTACATATACATGTATTAAGTTTACAAAACTATTAAGAACATAAAAAATGCAACTTTTTTCATATGAGCTTAGTTATGTCAGTAAATGTTTGTTTCTTGGTTAAGTTTATAAATAACATATAACTTAATAAATATTTTTACTTATTGTTCTTGAGTTGCACATCTTATTCTATAAATAGTCAGATAATCGATATTTTGAGCATTTTTAAGGATTTTTTTATAATTTTAACAAAACATTCAAATATATATCGGATATTGTGGTCGTCAACTAAGCAAAAGAACATGAAACTAATTCAAATATTTCAAAACACCTTAAAAATTGTGGACTAAGTTATGATGTAAAAATTTTAAATACCAATGCAAAATATCTTAAAATCATTGAAATCACTTTAATAAGTTCATTTCAACCAAGTCTAAATACGAAAGAAGATTATATACATAAACTATTGTTACCAATAATTAAGATTTAGTGATATAAAATATTGCTATAAAATCAAGTAAATTTAGAGGGAATTATTTGTAAAACTGACGATGACTTTGTAAGTCGAAATATATTTGAATGTTTTTGTTAAAAGTGATATTTTGTTGTGTGATCATGTTTTTCAACTTCTTAAATATTGTATAATAATCAAAAACTTCATGTCTTAATGTTTGAGATGTCAGTAATGATATAATCAATCAAAGAAGACTTAACAAAGTTGATGTGTATTGATATATTTTTATTAAGAACTTCCATATTAAAGACATCAATTTAATCATTAATTATCCTTTTTTCAATTTCACATAAATAATTTAGGTTATAATCACACATAATAATAACTAAGTTTGTTTTTGATTTGTAATGCAAATTTCTTTATATAAATTTTCTTCAAAAGCTTGAAATGATTGTTTCTTACTACAATAATTTATATTGATCAAATAACGGACTCCACATATATTAAATTGAACCCATAAGCTATCAAATTTAGAATCATTTTCAGAAATATCATCTCTGATTATTGGTTTGAATTTGCGTGGTATATTTATTAAAACATCACCACCTCTAGTTTTATGTGTTAAATCTTGTCTTCCATCTCTTCATAAGATTAAAGATTTGTCATTTAAGCTTTTTAAGTAGTTATTAGAATTTAACCAAGTTTCCGTCACGCCAATGATTGTACTGTCATTAAAATTCTGAATCAGATTTTAAAATTTATCAACTTTATTCACAATACTCTGGAAATTGGCATTTACTAATTTTAATTTATTCTCCTTAATTACAATTTTTTCATTTACTTTGTTGCAGGGATGATTGGTCTTCAAAATAGTTAACTGCATTTGATTTTTATATATAGGACACTGCTAAATGCGTTATGGGTACTATGTGATTTCTTAAACATATTTGAATGTTTGCAGTTGATGCATTTCCTTAACATTTTTAACTGGACAATTTTTATAGTTGTGATTATCCATGCAGTACATACAGTTAGATGTTTTCATTGAACATACCTTTATAGAATGACCAAATTCACCACAGTTACTACATGTTCTTACATAATAATGATCAAAAGTACGAACAAATTAAAAACCAAAATTAAAAACAATTCCAAACCCAAGCTTTAATTTTTTTCCAATCAGTACATGTCTTAATGTTGCTGTAACCTTCATTATTATTTCTTTGCATTTGCTATAATTGTTAACATTACTATATATTAATTCACAATGTTCCATTTCAAAATCCTTGAGAATATTTTCATTATCAGCAAATAGATTAGACTTAAATTCCGTAAAGTTAGTTACGTCTTAATATAAAGGTATATTAGTAATCTTGATTTTTGGCATAAGTGAATGATTTTTTTATGTTTATATTTCTCAATTTACCAAGGGCTTTTTCTGTAATATTTGCATCTTCATCAGTTTTACAAAGTAAGATATCATTTTTGTCATTTAATTTCGATTGTTCTACACTTGACCCTTTCGTCCCCAAATTTTTAATTGACTTCTCAACATTTTGAACAATTTTTTTGCTTTTTTCATTTAAAGTACCATCATCATTTTTTAAATTATTACTTGAAATGACTAATTTTGGCTTAAATATTGTTGAAATTCTTTGATTATAAGAGTGATAGTACTACTCAATTTTACATTTTCACATTGATTTTTCAATTATTTAATGAATTTCAACTTTATGCCACAAACAATATCTTCATATTCCAGTTTTAATTTCATTTAACAAAGACTGGAATATTTAGTTTGATTTGAAGTCAAATTTAGTTAACCCTAGGATTACCAAGGGGAGGTCAATTTGACCACTCCATGATATATTGTGCAGTATTTCTGTAGCACAAACATATGAACTCGTCTTCCTTGACTTTTAAGCTGTATATATAGCAACTCTGAAACAAGCGCCATCAATCAAACAAACCCATATGACATGCAATTATCTTGCCTGCTCTTGATTGGCTACTCCAAATTTGTGAATTTCGGCTGTAATGTCTGCAACCAACTTGTGTGCGGAATTCACAGCAATATGTCACGTCATTGCTCAACACATGACATATAACCACAACCTGTGTTTGGAACCTAAACAGCAGCCATGTGTAAATTTGTTGCTTGAAACAAAACATTTATATTGGCTAAAATCTATATCCCGTTCGTAATTCTAGGGTAACGAATTACCTTGGTAATCCTAGGGCTAAGTATTTTCACAAAAAATATAAAAATTAAGCTCTGGTAAAATAGTAAATTTTAATTATCTTTTGAACAAAGAGTAAAATTTTGATCTGACCAATTATTTTAGATTTTTTGACTTTACAAACACTAAATATTTGCAAAATCACATTTTTATATCTAATCAATTCTTGAAATTTATTTGTCACCAAAAAAACATTTTAAAAGCGCAGGTTAACATCTTTGTTCATGATTGTTTGATTATCTTTATTATAAAATAGCAATGTGTCACTAGCAAAATTCTTTATAAAACCACTAGTAAACAAATAATAACTTATTAAGTTTAGCCTATTGTGAATCAAAAGTCAATTCGATTTGATTACTAATATACACATCAATTCGATAGGTGATGCATCTCCAAGCCTTGCCCACAATATGTCTAGTTTTTTTGAAAATATACTTTTGAAATGTTGTTTACACAATTTTTTGTTTATCCCTTTCAGAATGCCGTACTTTCATATTTTTGACGCGGCTCCACAGTTTGAATGGCAGCGTTTTGCGTGTCAAAACGCGATCAATAAACCTTGTGAAATAATTTCGGTTAGGTGTATTATGCTTATACAAAATCTTTTGTACCTATTTTAACGTTTGTGAAGGAGGTATACAACCAGTTGCCCAATTAAATTCATAATTTTTATTTTTCTAGTTGAAGTCTATTTCTATTAATTTGAAAATTTGCAATGATCTATTACTAAGTTGCTCTTTCAACTAGCAAGAAAAACTAAGATGTAAGATGTGTTTTATAGTTAGATACCCAGCTTATGTGATATCCAAGTGAAAGTTGTTGGAAATAAATCATCATGTGATTGTTTTAAATCAATTTAGTTTTAGTAAATCGCAATTATCTCAAGTTTATAATTTTTGGCGCTAATATAAAATTCAATTGTGCACTTTTGCGAATTGTTAATTCAAACTTTCTACATTTAGTTTTTAATTATGTTAAAACCAAAATAAGAAGGGTGCTGTGAAATTTGGAGAGAATCGCTTAAATCTAGGTTCGTCTAATACAAGTGTACTTCATAGTTTTGGCAAGAATCTATAGGAAGATTGCAAATTTAAATACCGTTTATGGCCACAATTATTTCTAATTCCTTGCTATGATGAGCATACTTCAAGAAATACATTGATTGAGAATGTCGCAAAATGACAGAATTGAAAAATGCTATTTAGTTGTTGCAAAAATGATGAAGGAAAAACCACTTGGAAATATCTATATAGTAGTTTGTGATATCAAGTTGTGCTTAACAAGATGGCTAAACAATAAAATTGTTATTGTAATTTAAAATTTTGATCAAGAAACTTTACTTGTTAATGAAGTGATAGTGATTTATAGTAATTGAGGTATATCATTACAAATATTGACAATGACATAGTATAAAATTGTCCAGTAGAAAACCAGAAACAAATTTCAAAATGGGGTTAGCAGCCGCAAGCCAATTAAGGACTGTCACCTACACAATTTAATCGAGTAGCAAAGACACAGCCCTAATATATATATATATAAATACATATATATATATATATATATAGTCAATGTAGCAAATTACTGTAATATTTTGAAAAATCTTCATAACAAAAGAACGCACTACCATAATAAAATAGTAATTAGCGTGCTTACAACATTCGACAAAAAAGTTGGGTCTTAACTACACAATTTAATTTAATATATAGCTATATAATTTAATGTAAGATATTCTATTTCTAAATTTTACACAAGTCAGTGCATTAGGTGAAATGTCCCCTAGCCCTTAAAACTTAATAGTCTTTAAAATGATACAGTGTGTTTGATTAACATTTTTAAACATGGAGTATATAGTCCTTAGTTCAAATTTAGACAAAATGTCTAAATAGAAAAAGTTGGAAACAGTTGAGTTAAAGCCTTTTTCAGACAATAAAAAAATCTGAAACTGTTATGAAAATAAATTGTAGTAGTATGTGTTTGAAACTAAGATTGGCATATATATATATATAACATATATATATATATATATATATATATATATAGTCAATGTAGCAAATTACTGTAATATTTTGAAAAATCTTCATAACAAAAGAACGCACTACCATAATAAAATAGTAATTAGCATGCTTACAACATTCGACAAAAAAGTTGGGTCTTAACTACACAATTTAATTTAATATATAGCTATATAATTTAATGTAAGATATTCTATTTCTAAATTTTACACAAGTCAGTGCATTAGGTGAAATGTCCCCTAGCCCTTAAAACTTAATAGTCTTTAAAATGATACAGTGTGTTTGATTAACATTTTTAAACATGGAGTATATAGTCCTTAGTTCAAATTTAGACAAAATGTCTAAATAGAAAAAGTTGGAAACAGTTGAGTTAAAGCCTTTTTCAGACAATAAAAAAATCTGAAACTGTTATGAAAATAAATTGTAGTAGTATGTGTTTGAAACTAAGATTGGCATATATATATATATATATATATATGAAGTCAAGACAAGTTGATCCAACGGGAAAACAATAAATGGAAAGCAATAAAAATAGAATTTCCAGGCAGTGCGGACACGCTGATTCTGCATTTTTTGGTGTATAGCATCACTGAAAATAGTAGAAAACTAAAAAATGCGAGAATTTAAAACAACATGTATAAATGCTATATCGTTTAGTATACTACTGAATTTAATAAATAAAATTTTCCATATTTCCTGAAAATTCCGTTAATCCTTATCACAATTCGATTTCATTGGACATCACACTTTTATCTAAAACCAAGTCGGCTTGTGTAGTTAGTCTCAACAAATCAAGCAAATATTGTCAATAGCCTACATATATAAATAAGAAAGTGCAATTTATATGACAGTGGTGTAAAACAAAAAAACATTTATTCAATCTCCAAAGATTTGTTATATCTTTATTTTGGTTCGTCTCCAGTGACGACGCTTGGTGTTGTACTTGATCTTGCACGATGTCTGCATGCGCACCCAATGAGGAAGAGGCCTATTCATATTTTGACGCTTGGCCAGCTTGATTTTTCTTTTCAACGTTTTATATGCACCCATCTGAAAACAATAAAATTTACAGAGTTAATTTGCCCAAATAAGACAGTAAATAGTTTGTAATAAAATTGATAGAATGAAATATTATAGAATAATAATTCGCAAGACAACCAAAAATTTTTGATAACACAATTCTATTGAACAAAAAAATATTAAATCAGTGAAAATCTTTGAGTGCTTAAATCATTTTAAATAATGTTTTCACAATTTTACCATTCGAATTTAGAGGAAAATGCCACACAGATTCATCAAGATTTGTCAACAATGCTAAAGAGCATATGTCCCTCATATTGCGCAGCTCAATAACGGACAGCAGCACTAACAGATGCAATTGGAAAATTTTTCAACCTTGTTTCGAAGGATATGTTCAGCCAGAATCGAACCAAGACAAAAAATCACTATGTAGCTTTAGTCCAGAGTTTTGAGGGAGCATCCACATTCCATTTGCATTTTTGATTCAACAAAGTAGTTGAAGAAGTCGCACCTTTTGACTGAACAGCTACGGAAATGGATCTGTATCCTCTTTTGGAATTAATAGCAAACAACGTGATTTTTCTACCTTCAATTTTCACACGAGCATTAACAATGAACCATCTTAAACCATGCGCTCTGATGTCGACCTTTGCAAGCAAACAGTCGTGATATTTACAGTGGTCGTAGACCAGAAATGCCTATGATAATGACATATGGTGAAAATGTTAATGCAACAATTTCCAAAATTCAAGATCGTCGCCAAGATTAAAAAATCTCCATCAAAACTGGTAAGGTCGACTCCAATTACATCAAGAGAACTTATCCAGTCCTATCGCTGTCACAAAATTAAAATTGGTCCACACACAATACGAACCAAACCTAGAATTCGTCGACTGTTGGTGTTTCTAAAGCTGACGGGCAAATGATAGTGAATAGCAATGTTTCGTCAGCAGGATTTGATCTGTTGTATCAGAGTTATAAGTACAGAATAGTAAACCTTCAGTATCAACAATATGTTACAAACTACGAACAGTATATTGAAGGAGTAGGGAAATCAATTTCCTTAAAATGTTTATTTTATTAGTTATCAAAACTTTTTGTATGCCATTCATAAAAACATAATACAAGTACATGCAATTCTGAAATTAAAATTCAAGTACCACAAAAACAAGAAAATACAATACTTCTAAATGCTTCAAAGTGCATTATCAGGATGGGAGTTTATCTACATCCATTAATTTACACAATTTAGTGTAATCGTAATCTAGGGTTAGAGAGATATGCAATACTATATTATTAATTGGACAAACGATTCCAATCTGTAATAGAATATATGAGTTACCATTTTACAACACATGGGATTAAAATTGCAGGTTTGTTTAAAACTGATGGATGTGGATGAATATGAAACAATAAAATTCTGAATAATGCATAAAACGAAACACGAATTTAATATGTAACATTAATATACACATCAGTGAAATTTTGTAACAAATAAAGTAAAATTCGTACACAAAAATTAAAATACAAATTGCTTACTACTAGCGATATAATTAAATTTAGGAAATTCTAACTAACAGCTAACAAATCTCTGAAATCATAGATTCCAAATCAGGATTCAACCAGTCCAAAGATATGTCATCTAAATGATCATCAAAATCTGTAAGATTTCTTTGGATGCGTGAGTCCAAACATGCCAAAAATGAAGTCATAGCATCCGTTCCACTAGCAGAGGGTTGTACTCTTATTGATGCAGAGGCTTGCTCAGACCACTTACCATCTACTCTTTCATAAAGCTATCAAATATAATGGTTGATTTTATGTTATCGAAAAAATTAATTTTAAATTACTGTAGTTCTTGATACACTAAATATGACAGATAACTGGGGCTATGACGAAAACTTATCTACCAAAAAATTAAACTAAAACCCAATTTCGAAGGATAGTAACCAGCATACAGTAAATCCAATGGGAATGTGTTAAGAATAGACAAGAATTTCCTTGTCCAAATGTTTGATTTCATTAATTGTTTTGAAAGAACGCATCTTTTCCTTAATATTTGTGTGAAATGCTACGCATGCCAAATTTGAAATATGCAGT
>CABFPE010000182.1:344716-369997 GCA_900660155.1 Hofstenia miamia
ATATAGGACCTTTGTAACACCGAGGGCGCTTTGTAACATTCTATGAAAAAAATTTCAAAATTTTTTTTTCATTTTTTTAAATTTACACAATATTTTGTTGGTGCAATAAGATATCCAAATGTAATTAAAAATAATTCCATGTTTCCTTAAAGGTTTTAAGTAGCCAACCAAACAAAAGAAAGTAATTCAATATTCATCGATCGAAAAAAATCATTGCGTTTTTCAATTTGACTATATTAACAGTCTGATACCCTTAAATAAAGAGTGATCTGGGTATGTTATACCTAATGTTGAGCAATGATAAAAGAAAATTTATTTGTGTAAAATTTTAAGTAAACAAATAATCAGATTATTTTAAAAAATTACATGATTATTGTCTGTGTATCAAAATTATTTATGTAGCTAAAGTAGTAATATGCGGATTAATTAATCAGTATAGAGCAATCTAAAGCAGTTTGCCAAGGCCAGCAGATTTTGACGGCCCCGAGTAGACCTTTCACAGACCAGAAGATTTTGACAAATCCGGGTCGATCGGATGATTTGCAAACTTTTGACCAAAAGGTTGGCCTTTTTTCATTTTTTTTTTGGGGGGTAAATGCCCCTACGTTTTGAAGTTTTTTCCTTACTACGGCTTACTTCCCTTTGCATTTTCCAAAGTTTCAAATGCCCCTAGTAAGAAAAATTCCCCCTTCCCCGGGTTTCACTGTCACTTAAAGTTGCTTACAGTGGCTACATTTTGTTACAGTATTTACTTAAATAAAAAGGTTAAATATGAATTAAAAAAAACCCACTAATTTTTTTTTAATTTAGGGCCGGTAAAGCCTGCAGAACTATGGCCTGTACCCGGCCGGTCTGTGAAGCCTGCAGGCTGGTGTGCAACTCTGATCTGAAGTTTGTGGGTTCCTGTGGAATTTTGAATCATATACATATACGTAGACCCCATTTGGCATTGTTGAAATAACCCCCCAAGTGTTGCAACTTGCTAGTATAACACTTGCAGCTTATTGAAGTTCTTAAAATGCT
Organism: Hofstenia miamia; assembly: GCA_900660155.1. Lineage (NCBI taxonomy): Eukaryota > Metazoa > Xenacoelomorpha > Acoela > Hofsteniidae > Hofstenia > Hofstenia miamia. Next base: position 345,740 of record CABFPE010000182.1, read on the forward strand.
TAGTTCAAATGCAGCACAAATTGAGAGTATTTGAAGCTCAAAATCACAGTTTAATGGAAATTAATTTATTAGAAATTAAGGATTCGGATTCTGTTTGAAAACTTGATAGTAAATCCCTGAAATAAACTATTTTTAACTTAAAAACAATAAAAAACAAATAAATGTTGTTTGGCCATGATCCAAAATGAATGCAACAGAATAATTAAGTTTAATCAGTTTAAGTTATTACAAAGGGACCATATATGTGAAGATGTTACAAAGGGCCCAATTGGAAAAAAATTCCCGCCAAAATAATAATTTTTGACAAGTAGCTCAAACAATATTAAATATTGTATTTTATTACATATTAGTAAAAAAATCTCAAAAAAAGCAAAAATGTTTTGTACGAGCAAAAGCTCTTTTACACAAGGAAAATTTAAAGTTTTGGGCCCTTTGTAATTTTTTTTTAAATTAATATGTTAAAAAAGGCCTATATATATATATATGCCTTCAGCGGCTAAATAAAGTCATTGATTATTATAGTTCAACACATTAAGTTCATTACTGACTCTTACTTAATTAGTCTTTTCCATAACAATGGAAGTAAATGACAAAATAACAAAAAAGTCAAACTATAATTTATTAGGCTTGCTTATGCGTGATGAAATATGCAACATGTTGATAAACTGACTGCAATTTGTAGCAATGGGGTTTTGACGTTTAAATTTGATTCTTTCCGTAATCAAACATACACAACAACAAAAACTAAATAAAAAACAAAACTACAAAATTAACTGCAATTCTGGCAAAAAAATCAGTTCCCGTAACTCATATATGCATATTTACGTGATTTTTTTTGGTGGTTTGAGGCACATTAATGTAATAACACATTTTAAGAAAAAAAGTATGTAATACCATTTTCCTACTTTTTTATGTAAATACATTTTTATGTACGTCAGAAAAATATCAATTTGATCTAAACAACTATCAGATGTCTCAGACAATATGTAGAGCAACTTCTACATGTTATTTGTTGCAGCATTTTGTTAAAACCTGAATTTTCAAACATTTGACGAATCCACTGTCTCTTCCTCAATAAATATTAAGAAAAAGTCCAACGTTTCCCGAGATGATCTCCTAAGTTGAATATGCGGTTTGGTCCACAATGTATCACTACGTTGTTGAAGAAAGCTCAGTACTTTCCAATAACTGTATGATAAATTTCAATTTTTAAATAGGTGGCGTTCACGTAAATCCCAAGAGACTGCTTAAAGCTTTAACGCACAAAATTTCACATTTTTACCGATTTGCTATTGTCTCAAGCTTTCTAATCAGCGGTACATTTACTTAAGAACATTCGTTCTAGAAGTTGATCGGAAAATGCATAGTGTTTACTATTATTTTACAAATAAAACTACAAATATACCTAAAAACCAATTTAACGCGAAAGTGAAGACAATTCGAGCGAAGGTATACAATAGGGTGCACGCGGAACAGGCGGATAAAATAAACACAACACAAGTTAAAAAACGATGAGAAATGCAATAACATACGTAAAAAGCTTAAAAATAATAATTTTGCATAATTAACCAAATTCGTAGCACGCGGTACATATTTAAGAAGAATAGCACAGAAAACTTGAAATTCATAAAATAATTAACTATTATTTAATAAATTACACGATCTAAGAGTATATTCTATTATTAACCCAAATGCAAGATATAGATGTATATTTATGTATATCTATACATTTTTTAGTGTAAATCGGCGAACTTGTAGAATAGCGACACGCGAAGCAGGCGTAACACGCGGACAAAGCAAACACTAATTTAGGGTAAAAAACGATAGGAAATACAATAAAATACTCAAAAAGTTTCAAATATAATCATTATCATAATCCAGCATATTTGCAGCATTCGGTAACACGCGATAGCACGCGGTATATATTTAAGCAACATAGCATATAAAACCACGAAGTAATGTAAAAATAATTATCTTTAACTAAAAAATATCAATATATAAACAGTATGTTTAAGATAATCTATAAACTTTTGATTTAAATCAAGTCTTTATCTTAAGTGAAATATCTTCATTAATTGGAATAACCAGTGTCCTTTTTTGCTCTTTTACGAGCAAAATACATATGAATTCAATTGATCACAATTTTTGAAGAAAAATTTGTATAATAATACAGTTCAAATCGAGTTCGAGTTACTCGGATCGAGTTCGAGTTTTTACGTTGCGTGTACGAGTATTTTCTTGAAAATTCCGAGTTCGATCGAGTTTTCTTCTAATTCCGAGTTTGTTTGGGTAAAAACATTTATTGTACAGTTATAATAAACTAAAAAAATAGTTATGTGCGATTGGTAGAGAAATTGAAATAATTTAATTTTACCGTATTTTCGAACGAGTTCGAGTTTTGATGATTTCTCTTCCGAGTTCTTCCATCAGGTTTTCCGTTTTTTCGAGATCAAGTTCTTAACATTCCGAGTACTCGAAAACCCTGATAGAGTTATATTAAATTTCAATTTAATATACTAATATGGATTTTCAAAATTGTAATATTAACTACAATTTTCATTTCATTATATTACAAACTAAGGTTTATTAAGGTTTGTTTACAATTTAGTCAAAGGAATCACATTTTTGTTTAGTGATATTGCTAAATTATGAATAAGATTAAGCCTTGTAGCGATTGCCTGACTAAGCCATCACCCACATATATATAAATTTATTGTAATACATAATCGCTTATAGTGTATGACAAATTGCATTGTAATAGTGTTTTTCGGTGAGATTTGTTTTCGCTGAAAATTGCTGCAGCCCTTCCCATTAATGAAGAAATTTACTAAAGATCAAAATTGATTTAAAACAAAAGTGTATAGATTTGTTTAATTATACGATTATATTTTCTTCTTTTTTAGTTAAAGATAATTATTATTGTATGACTTCGTGGTTTTACATGCTATATTGTTTAAATATATACCGCGTGCTGCAAATATGCTGAATTATGACGAGTTATCGGTCAACTTGTTTAACACTTTTCTCAGCAGTGTCTTCTCCCAGGAGCGGTTTGAGTATTCAGCGTGTGTCGTTGATCCTTATATTAAGCTTGCTGATATATCCATTACTCACGACAATGCTCAGGACGCGCTGAGTGCGGTCCCGGACACTTCATGTGTTGCCTGCGATGGAGTTCCTCCCTTTATTCTGAGTCATTGCTCTGCAATGCTTACTCCCTTTGTTTATATTCTCTTCACCCATATACGGTACACTGCTACTTGGCCTTCATTCTGGAAAGAAGCTTATTTCACACCACAAATCTGGTTCCAAAAAATTCTTTTTGATTTCATCTATTCGAAAATTCGACACAAGCTCTCTGACTGCCAGCATGGGTTTCGATCTAATCGCGGGACTTTTACCCAGTTGTTACATTATGTTGATAACCTTTATAAATGCAACGACAAAAATTTTGAATTTTACTGTTTACTTTGACATCCGTAAACCTTTCGACAGTGTTTCTCATAAAATGCTTCTCACCAAACTTGGAAAATATGGTTTTGATTCTGCTTTTGTCGAGCTTATTTCTTCTTATCTCTCTGATCGAACACAAAAAGTTCGTGTTAATTTCACGCTTTCCGAGTCTGTCCCTGTTTACAATGGAGTTCCCCAGAGGAGTGTGTTGGGGCCTCTTGTTTTTAATTTTTATAAACGATCTACTAGATAGTGTGTTATTTTCGACATGTTATCTTTTTGCGGACGATCTGAAACTTTTCAACGATATGGACATTGATAGTCTTTGGGGCATGTCTAATGGCCTTGCTTTTCATCCTGACAAAACAACTCTTGTCTACTGGTAGTCATGAACTTTTTATGGGCGATTCTAATATAACGAAAAGCTCTTTTGTCAAAGATTTGGGTGTATTTATTGATATTGGCTTGTCTTGGAAAAATCATGTGCAGATGAAAGTAAAATCTGCTACTAGAAGCCTCTTTAGAATTCGGAGAAGTATTCCTTACAATGCTCCTGTCTCTTGCAAGAAGAATATCTATATCGCGTGTATTAGATCAATTATTTTGTACAACTCTGTAGTTTGGAACGCTAGTGTATCCGCCTTAAGAGCAATCGAAAATCTGCAGAAGAAATTTCTCAAATGGATTTCGAACAATTATGAAGATTATTCTAATCCACTTATCAATCTTCACTTGTTACCTATTTGTTATCAAATTATTGTTAACGACCTTTTACTTTTTGCAAAACTTCTGAGAAATACTTACAATTTTGACATTCATAAATTTATCAGTTTTTCGGACGCCGATTGGGGACCAGATCTACTGGCAAGAGCGTGTTTAGGGTCGATCGTGTGAGGAAGAATACAACTTGGGGTAGTTATTTTGTTCGTGTCTGCGATAAAGCAAACTTCTTATCCACTCGGTATAACATTAATTTTAAAAATAACTCAATCTCTTTCATCAATAACTTCTTGGAAACCCCTCAATTCGAGAAAACCACCCATCTCAATCTTGAAAACTCGTGCACCTTCTATCTGAAATGTAGATGTACAAACTGTAATTACATTAGTAATTTTGTCCTTTAGTAGTAGAACCCATTTTGTACAAACTGATCGCCTTTTTGATTTTAACTTCGTGCTGTATAGGTTTTCAGATTCGAATTTTAAATATAAATATAATTGTTTGTTAGGCGTTATTGTACTTTAGGGGACCCAGTNCTGTCTCTTGCAAGAAGAATATCTATATCGCGTGTATTAGATCAATTATTTTGTACAACTCTGTAGTTTGGAACGCTAGTGTATCCGCCTTAAGAGCAATCGAAAATCTGCAGAAGAAATTTCTCAAATGGATTTCGAACAATTATGAAGATTATTCTAATCCACTTATCAATCTTCACTTGTTACCTATTTGTTATCAAATTATTGTTAACGACCTTTTACTTTTTGCAAAACTTCTGAGAAATACTTACAATTTTGACATTCATAAATTTATCAGTTTTTCGGACGCCGATTGGGGACCAGATCTACTGGCAAGAGCGTGTTTAGGGTCGATCGTGTGAGGAAGAATACAACTTGGGGTAGTTATTTTGTTCGTGTCTGCGATAAAGCAAACTTCTTATCCACTCGGTATAACATTAATTTTAAAAATAACTCAATCTCTTTCATCAATAACTTCTTGGAAACCCCTCAATTCGAGAAAACCACCCATCTCAATCTTGAAAACTCGTGCACCTTCTATCTGAAATGTAGATGTACAAACTGTAATTACATTAGTAATTTTGTCCTTTAGTAGTAGAACCCATTTTGTACAAACTGATCGCCTTTTTGATTTTAACTTCGTGCTGTATAGGTTTTCAGATTCGAATTTTAAATATAAATATAATTGTTTGTTAGGCGTTATTGTACTTTAGGGGACCCAGTTTGAGTGACGTCATAAAATGGGTATTAAACTCTAACCTTAACCCTAACCCTACTCCCCAACCAATGCAATTATATTGCATTTCATCTTGTTGATTAATTTTTTGCAAAATTTTTGAGTTTTGGGGTAGGGATTGGGGTTAGGGTTAGAGTTTTATACCCATTTTATGACGTCACTCAAACTGGGTCCCCTAAAGTACAATAACGCCGTTTGTTATTTAACAGTTTTAATTATTTGATTTTTAATCGCATTAAACTGTGCCGTTTTGAACCGTCTTCTTTATCGTTGTGTCCGTCTTGACGTTTTCTGAAAATTTGAGGGTTAGATGAATTTTTTAAAAAGATTTTTGTGTAAATTGCAACATATGAAGAATTGCTTAAAAAATTGCGTAAAAACATTACTCGTATTCAACCTGTCCTCATCCGTCTACCGTGTTCCCCCGTCTTCACTTTCGCCACAATTTAGATCAAAGAGCCTGATGCTACAGCCTTAATGTATTAAGCAATAGGGGTTATTGAAAAAACTTTCAAAAGTTTAGAATAATGTAATAATGTTATGAATCGTTTAAAATGAGTTTTGAATGTAAAGCTAAAACTAAAGTAAAACAAATTAATCTTTAAATAATTTGATTTATAATTGAATTTATTATTTTAACCTTCAAAGTAAGCTAGTAATTACACAAAAAAATACTAAAATTAATGAAAATTAGTGTAAAAATGTCAATAAAGCTTATAATTAGATAGCAACTATGATATCAGCGCAAATGAAACATGCTCTTTGATATGGGTAAGTTTATAACGTCCAATTTTTGAAATGCCTAATATTTATGTCCACTTCAGAGATTGGTTTTCTCAAAGTGGATACCAGAATATATTGTAAAATTGAAATAATTTCAAATTTCAACGTTACTTCAGCTGAAATGTATATGTTTGTATCATATATTCATTTAACGTCTGTATCTTATATTCATTTAACGGGTAACTCTAATTTCGACATTAGTTATATGAACTTAGTCAATTGCAAATGTTCAATTTATAACTAGACGAATTTAGTTTCTGTAAACTGTGCAATTTCAGTTTTAAAATTCCTGTTAATTTATGCACTAATTTCTGACAATTGCAGACTACCTGTTTGATTTACTCATATTAGTAACATTGAGTTGCTGTTTATCTTTACTAGTTTTTGTTCATGTAAATATTGTAGAGTCACTCGTGGAATTTTCATGATTATTATTTCTTTTTATCCTTTTTGTATTAACGTCATTATGACGTAAGAGTTATTTCGTCATTTTGAGCTCAGGTTTATGAAGGAAATTATGTCCCCTCGATGGTGCTAAATGTGTTGCTCAAATTGAATTTGATTTGTGAGGGAAACCGATAACATGAATAGCTAATGATTAACTGTGATTGTAAACTAAGACAGGTAGTTATTTATTGTTTTGAATGTGTATAAATTGAGAAACACTGTTAAGAAAGATCAATAGATTTTATCTAGCTTCAATTACTGTTTACTTTTCTCTCCGTTACTTTTTAGTATTTTTTGATTATGAAAATAACTGCTTAAGTTTGGCAACAATTTGGAAGTGCTTTCTTAAGGCACAGGGCGACATGTAGCTCCTGGCAATCAACAGATCTTCCCAGCCCAAATTGTGGACTCATTATGTTATGGAAACAGTTATGGCTAAGGAAATAATAAACCTCTCATTTGATATTCAACATGTACATGCACTTATATTTTATGACACTGTGATGATACCATGCTGTTGGCTAACATGAATGTCTGGCAATTACAGACTATTATCTAGTGAGCTGAGAACTAACAATGAAAATGAGATGTTTATTTTGTGTATGAGATAGAAATTAATAAGTGAGACAAATAGGGTAGCACCATGCACTAAGTCGAGCACTAAACTGTTCCTGAAGACTTTGCTTTGGCTGGAAGCCATGTGAGTTGGTCATCTTGGAGTTACCTAAAGTATCAATTACTTGGATGAATTACCAATGTTTATATTAGTCTTGTTTTCTCTTTATCTGCTTTCCCCAGAATTGGGGCTGTTGTATTTCTATGCTAAACCTTCTGCAGAGTCAAGTCGTTTTCTAGTATAATTACAGCCCACGATTCTACAATATGTGTGTGAATATTCATTTTGTTTTCTTGAAAGTAAATTTGGATAATATAAAAATAGGATTTGTGAAACCTTTTTTAAAATTTTAAATTTATGAAAATTATAATATACCAGATAAGTGAATATTCAAAATAAGTTTTTCATGAATATTTGGACACCTTGAATATGACTGTTAAATAAAAAAGATTTTTAAGCTCATTATTATCATTTATATATAAGATGTTCATTTAAAAGTTTAAGAAATATTTGTTTTAAATATGTTTGAGAGTATCTGCAAGATAATGGTCTGCCCTGTATTGGGCTTGTGTTTGTTTAGACAGCAATGCTTGAACTGTTTAACAATATAAAATGTTATTTGCATATAAAAGTAATGCTAAAATATTCATGTGACAATATAAAACAATGTTGTTATGACCTTAAAATATTGTTTTATTATTCATAAAATACAACCAAAAAGTAACCTAATGTGAAATAGTTGAAGCAACATTGTTTCAACTAATGAAATGTTACAATTTTAACCTTAAAACAATGTTGGTTTTCATGTATAAAATAATCCAAAACAATGTTATTTGGCCCTTAAATTGTTATCTGGGTTTTGATCTTCTCTTACTATATCATTTTATTAGGAATGGGTATCATAATAGGATTAGTTAATTATTTTCTGCAGCATCAGCAAATCCATGCTCAACAGAAATCCTTTGTTAGATAAGGAATTAGGACCATTGTGGTTTTCCATGCCAATGCCAAATGGCAACCACATCAGGATCCTGAAAACAAGTATCATTTATAATTAGCTATACCAATGTCAGAAGATTTACTGAAATAACCAACAGAAAGAAACAGAACTTTATCAGAGAAGAAAATTGAGCCAAGTATAATTGGAATTGCAGTGGAAGGTTACCTATGTTGGTGCCATTGATGTACAGAAATTTTTTTTAAAGCAAACCCTACTCTAACCAAACCAATCTGTTAAATGTTAGTTAAGTCTTACCCTTCAAAGTCTCTTTAATTACATGACCAAGATTAATGACTAATACACATCAGCAGAAATGAAAAGCCATAACTCCTAAAGAACCCATTCAAACCCTACAGTTGCAATATGATTTCACAGGAATGAAAAAATAAACCTCTGGAACAACAACTGAAAACCACCAAGACACATCATAAAAATTTGCAAAATATTGAAGGGGAATTTGCTTGCAGAGATAAACAAATTCCAGCTGTTGCAAAGAGCATCAAACCTTCTCAATCTACACCAATAATTATTAACAACTGACACCACAAAGGGAACAATTCCCTAAATCACTAATTGACTATCCTATCATTTACAATTTAAATGACAAACTAGACTTATTAAAACAGATTAAAAGAAATTAAAAGGCCAAAACAAGATAAAACATCATTCTGATCTAATCTATTGAAAGTAGTTACAGACAAAAATTTCAAAATTAAGATGCCTCAATGCTGTTTCTCTGGAAAGTCTGACAGCCCATTGTCTACATTCAAAGAATAATTTTTTTCATATGAGCAAAACCTTACAGTAGAAAGAAGAGCCTGCACTTGCACAATTTCTGAGCTTCTTAATTGGTAAAACCTACAATTGCTATTTTACTCACAATATTTCCATTAAATCTAATTATGAGCTTTTGATCTGAAATTTTTTTGATCATTTTAATGCACTAACTGCATGCAGTCAATATAAAATTTTGATAAAAAATACTCCTTACCAAAGAAATGAGAATATCAAAGAGTATATCATGCAAGTAGAACATCTATTTAGACTGAGCTGTTTGTGAAATGGGTACTCATCACATGATCTCTTCACACTTATCACATACAGCATGTCACACTACAATAGCTGTTAGCTTCGCTTTATAACATACTATTGAAGAAAATCTTCTGAGTCCAAAAATTCAAGTTCAATTTTAACACTTTCTACTTAGTTTTTTAATCCTCATCTTCTTTTTAAGCTAATTATTAGTCTTATTACATCTATTGTAGAAAAAATTATATCCTAGTTTATTAAAAAGAAGTTAAAAAGCAATGGATTCTTTGTTATTTGCTTCATTTTAAAATCTATTATTTAAAAAAAAACATCAAAGAAACAAAATTCACAAAAAAAGTAAAATTAATGAATTTTCTCTCATGCATGAATTTTCTGACCAATCACAATCAGTTATTTCATTCAGCTTTAATTATCTAAAATATCCCATGACTCTCCACTACTCTCTATGAGTTACTGTTATTAAAAACCATATAAAAATGAATTTTCAATAGAAAAAATTGAAAATTATCTATTTCTATGAGAAACCTTTAATCTATTACCTTGAAAATAAATTTTTTGAAATAATTTTTCATTTAAAAGCAATGGGAAAGAGTCTCAGAACAATTTAAACATTTTTAATGATATAATTAACATTTTTATTAAATTTTAAAGATTACTGGTCCCATTATGATCCCATTGCATCCTATTGTTTCATTTTTTATAATAAAAATCATATGAATTTGATTATGAAATTCTAACTGCATGAAATGTTGGTTTTCAAACTCTATTTTTGTGGCAAAACATAAACTTTACATTTAAATTTAAGAAGTTAAAATTTATGTGAATTTAAACATGAAATTGCAACTGCTAGATAAATTAGTTTCTGTTTACATTTCCACAATTGTGGAAATTTTATTTTTATCAGTTATCATTTGTATTAGTGCTAAATACTGCCTTATATTATTTAAATTAGTTTGTTACATCACTATGACATCTTGATTTTTCACTATCAGTTTTCTAGTGCAGTAATTCGAATTTATAATCATCTGTCCTCTAATTTTATAGAAATGTGTAAGTGCTCTATAATTTTGTGAGGGAACTCAAATGCTAATTTTGTAAATCCTGAACAGGTAATAATTCTTGAATTGGTATAAATATGTGAGAGACCTGTATTGATGGCACAATAGATTTAGTCTCACTTCAATTGTGTTTGATCTTTTTGAATTAATTATTATGCTAACCCTTTTAGATTCTTCAATTGATTGTTTTGTAATAATTATTGCAACAATTTGGGGGTGTAGAACAACAATCTACTCTCTTCCAGTTGGCAGCCCAGATTGTGGTACTGCATTAAGTTATGGCTATGATTAAGTATAGGGAAATAACAACTTTATTTGATCATTTCTATTTGTACATGCACATAATAAATTATACTGTGATGATAATATACTGCTGGGGAATGTGAATAGATGTGATATTTATTATTTATTTACATGAGCTAAGGAAATAAGAACAATTGAGATCTGGTCTATTTGAGCTAGAAATTAACAACTAGAGACACACAATTAGCACCTTGGCAAGCTTGGATCTGTTCATGGATACCACTTTGTAGTGATGCCATGTGAATTGGTCACTGTTGGAGGATAATTCTCAGTGAAATATTTTCTCTTTCTTTATTGAATTGGCAAACTACCAATGTTCTGTTTTTCTGTTGGAATGCTGGTTGCCTTTAATAATAATAATAATGAATTACTTTCTTTAGCTGCTAAACAACAAAAAAATAAATACAAGTCAAGTTTTATGGCAGCAAGGACATTCACAGGAGATGAAGTAGGAGAAAATGGAAGAGTAGGCAAATTTGGAAAAGATCTCAGCAAAAGGAAAGCCATCAAGGATTTCTTGAAGATCAGTGGTGGGGAAAAGAAATATATTGCTGCTGGAGGGTTGAGAGTCAAGATGTAATTAGCAGCAGTACAAGTGTTATTGAAGAATGAGTGAAGGGTGTGATGTTTCTTTGTACAATGAATGGAGAAGGTGACAACATCATCAGAGCAAGTGCAGCAGGAATTAGAGAATTTAATGAAATCAAAAGGATCAAGATTATATTTGCAAGTCAGTAGTTGATTGAACAGGAGGAGATCACAGGCATGGAAGTAGAGTGACAGTGGGAGAGTGGAGAATTTCAGCAGAGCATCTTTATAGGCCAAAGGGAAAATCCATTTGAAAGCACATTTCTGGAAACATTCCATGTAGTCTAACAAAGCATGAGAAGGCCACCAACAATGAGATGCACAGAGAATAATGGCGCCACTAGTAACAGAGACAGGAGAAGAGATAGATGAGTTGATTTTGACACACTGGTGGAAATTGGTCAAAAGAGATAATACAACCAGGATCATTACTATCAAAGTGAAAATAGCAGTTTTTGATCAGAGTGAGCAGGTTAGTAATCATAGAGTAACCAGGAAGGTTACCATGCTGAGAAGAAGAGATGGGGTGACAAATTTTTGGGAATACATAACGAAAAACAAAGCGTTCAAAGATGATAGACAGTCGAGATAGAATAGCTATTGGGTGGTAGGACATGACCTGTGAGGAGGGAAGCTGATTAGATTTTAACAGCAGAGAAATCCAAGATGTCTTCCAACAGACAGGATAGCACTTAGAGGAGGAAATGAAAGAGTAAAGATGCTTAAAATAGATAGAAAGCATGGAGGTTTCATGAATTACAAGGAGGGGACACTGTCAGGAAAGCAAGGACCAGACAACTTGCAAGACTTAATCATGAGAAAAATATCATGGGCACTGAAGTCAATATCACAAAGTCGGATTAGCAGGGAGACAGCAGGTGACTAGGGAACATTGAGACAGATACAGAGAAGTTAGAGGCCAAATATGCACTGAAGAGATCAGCTTTCTCCAGGTCAGAGTTAGCAGAGAGAAAATTCCATCTCAAATGGAGGAGCTCAGGCTTGGAATGAAGAGAATGTAGGAAGGAATAAGAGTCTTAAAGAGAACCAGATGAGAGGCTGGACAGAAAAGAGACTTTGTGCATTCCATAAAATTGATAACATCTTCTGTGAGAGAAGCAAGCTTTGGAGAAGCAGTAGTACCACAATGGCATTTGTAAGACTCCAATTTATTCAAGGAGTGCACAGTAAGGGACAAAAAATAGAAAGGAAGAGAAGCACACTTTTTCTGTGATGAGAAACATAAGAAGAAATAACTTGATGTAAGAAAGTGAACCAATCATCAACTGAGAATGAATCACTAAAAATGGTGAGCAAAGATAATATAGCATAATCCAGCAATTAAAGCTGCAAAACAAAAGAGATTAGTCAGAGAAGATTAATATCAAATTCAATGATGATTAAAAACAGTGTTAATTGTAAACTAAAATCAATTTATGTTTAGCATCATTAATTCTGTATATTGTGACTAAGAAACAACATTTACCAAATAGTACTTGTTGAGACAATTTGGCAAAATGAAGAGGGGCAATATCACTTCTATTATTTTTTAACCATCTTGGCAGACAATTCAAAATTCAAAATCTACATGTACTTTTGGATCTGGAACTATAAATAGAGCAGAATCATTTGGAGAACTGTTGAAGTAAATTCTTTGAAAATCATATCTTTTGCTTTTATTTGGTTTGCTTATTATTAAATCATGTCAAGCTAAATGGTAAATGCATTAATAGTGGTGAGGACACATATTGGGAGCAATTTGAGGGTCCTTGATCCAAGCAATGAAACTGCATTTAGGTTAGGGGTATGATTAGGAGATTTTCTCCATTTAGCTGACTATTAATTCATCTAACAACATGTATGCAATAATGAAACCTCAGAGAAATGGTTGGATAACCAATTGTAGGTTATTATATTTTATATTAATTAGACTATGAAGGAGACCTATAAATAGACTGATAACAAGACCAAGCATGTATTACTAATTAAATGTAAGTTAGGAAGCTGCAAGTAATTATCTATTTAATTATTTAAATTAATTAATGCCAGTATTTTTTGGTAATGGCTAAATAAATATTTATTAAGCAGCTAGACACATTTCCAGGTTGCAAGTACAAATTACACATTACAAATTGAGTTTAAGTCAGTTACATCCAGCCTTGAGGGTTGCACTGAGTTAGGATAGGGAACAAAGCCACTTCATTGAGCTGAGATCTGGAAACAATCTATCAACAATGAAGATGACTACTTTTTGAAAGGTTTGGAGATCAGAGTTGGCCAGAGGCCTCATGAAAGATAAGTCAATAGGAGAACTGCAACATTTGGTCCACACCTAAACAGTGTTTGATTACTATACATTTAATCAAAGTTAACTAAGAGTATTAATGGAGTAACACAGTTAGTAATGGTACATCCCTACTGTAGCATCATCCAAATTAATTAAGCTGCTAACATCAATTTGAAGAGAGAATAAAATCAAAGATAAATTTTGATTAAANAGCAAAGATAATATAGCATAATCCAGCAATTAAAGCTGCAAAACAAAAGAGATTAGTCAGAGAAGATTAATATCAAATTCAATGATGATTAAAAACAGTGTTAATTGTAAACTAAAATCAATTTATGTTTAGCATCATTAATTCTGTATATTGTGACTAAGAAACAACATTTACCAAATAGTACTTGTTGAGACAATTTGGCAAAATGAAGAGGGGCAATATCACTTCTATTATTTTTTAACCATCTTGGCAGACAATTCAAAATTCAAAATCTACATGTACTTTTGGATCTGGAACTATAAATAGAGCAGAATCATTTGGAGAACTGTTGAAGTAAATTCTTTGAAAATCATATCTTTTGCTTTTATTTGGTTTGCTTATTATTAAATCATGTCAAGCTAAATGGTAAATGCATTAATAGTGGTGAGGACACATATTGGGAGCAATTTGAGGGTCCTTGATCCAAGCAATGAAACTGCATTTAGGTTAGGGGTATGATTAGGAGATTTTCTCCATTTAGCTGACTATTAATTCATCTAACAACATGTATGCAATAATGAAACCTCAGAGAAATGGTTNTAATTAAGCTGCTAACATCAATTTGAAGAGAGAATAAAATCAAAGATAAATTTTGATTAAAAATATTGTAAAATTATATCATCAGTTTAGATTAATTTGAGTTATGCAGCCAAGCAAGAATAAGTGTCAATTATGAGAGATTAGTATCTGTTGATAATAATGATTTTGGCAAACTTTAGGGGGCAAAATCACTTCAATTATTATTAGCTGCCATATTTTCAGAGGAAAGATTTAAATTCAAAATCAACAGGTACTTTCTCTGAAATACTATAAATAGATAAAAATCATTGTAAGCAATTGATAAGAAATTCATTCAGAATTCTTACATTATTTTCTTAATATGGTTTGATTATTTAATAGGATATCAAGCTAAATGAGTTGTTTTTTAGGAGCTTAATTAACCCTAATAAGAACATTCAAAATATATTTCAATATACAAAGTCATCATCAGTTTCACAAATTATTCCCTCTAAATTTACTAGATTTTACAATAATAATTATAATTTCTTAAATTTTAAAAGTAAAAATATATTTTGCATGTTCTTATTAAGGTTAAATGAGTTGTGTTTAGTAGTTGTCTGGATCCATCATGAGATCAATTCTAGGGTCTTTGTGCTAGATCATGAAAGTGCACTTATGTTAGGTACAGGGGTTTTTCTCTCATTTAGTTGACTATCAATCATTTGCTACATGTATTAATTATAACAGACTCACAATATGGTTGGATAACCAAGACCTAGGAATTATATCTATATTATTTTAGATCCAAATTGTTAAATATACTGTGAATGATAATGTGACCAAGCATGCAGTAATTATTAAATTTAGGTTAGGAAGCTTCCAAGTATTAAACTAGTTATTAAAGCCCATATATTTTGGTAATGGCTACATGCAATATTAATAGAGCAGCTAGTAACAAGTCTGGTTGCATTAACATGAAACACTTTTACAAAAGAGAGACTAAGTCAAATTGTGTCTTGTCTTGAGTATACACTGAGCTATGATAGGGTATACATAAGTTACATCATTGAGCTGAGAAGTGGAACTCAACCAAATAGATCCTTGGTGAACAAGTGTAAATGCTGTGAGGCTTCATCCCCTAAATAGTGAACAATTAAATCATGTTAAGTTAAGTTAACAGTAATATACAAAATCTAAAGCAGTATGTTCTTAACAGAACATAAGGAATTTCTTTTGATTAAAAGAAACATTCAGTGGAATGATCCAAACACTTTGACACAATCTACAAGTAAAAGTGGGAGTTAAGCAACAGGAAAACTACATTAACATTAAAACAGTCAAGAAAGAGATTTACCTAAACCCAAAATAGTGCACTTCAACAAGATCTGGGAATCTTGAACAAGAAGGGGCACCACTATGAACCAAGCAAGAAAAATGACAAAAGGAAAAAAGGCAGCACAAAGAATGCAGCACCCAGGGTAGTAACCCCTAGAGCTACACAATCATCACCATACTCTGGTGAAAATTCATCCCCCAGGAAATAATCAATATGCTAAAAAGGAGTCAAGCAAATGAAGCACTCTTGAGGAATGAAATAGAGCAGCTATCAGACAAATTGAAACAGATGGAGGAACAGAGTGAAATTATCTTGAATGAAATCAAATTAGACATGGAATTGTGATTAGATCAACAAAGGAAACTATTCCAAAAGGAGATCAAAACACCCACAAAACAACTATCTGAGTCCAACAAAAGATTCTTGAAGCAGAATCAACAATGGCAAAAAAACAAACAATTGGAAAGAGAAAATAGACAGTTGATAGAAGATAATGATTTACAAGCAGGAGAACTTGAGCAATTAAAAGATAAATTAAGATTGTTACAGTGAACAGAAGAAGAAAATCAAGGGAACATACAGACCCACAAAATAGAATTCCAATCAAGAAACAAGAGTGAACTTCAGGCACCATACATACCAGCTGACAAAAGAATGACATACTAGGAATCAGACAAAGACATAGATGCCAAGAAACAAAAAATTATAAATGAAATTACAAAGGCAGTAACCACCCAAATACAGGGGGAAGACACAATCAAATATAATAACAAACCCAAATGTGAAAACTCAATCTTACCACAGAAGACAACCAACAACACCATACCCTGTAAAGCAACACTACTGACGAATGTATGAAAAAGGTGCTTGGCACAGAGAGACACCAACATGGAGGAACCATCTCAAAGCACGACCTCCAAGCAAACCTTACACTGACACTAAACTAAAGAAAATTATAAAGATCAAAGGAAAGGATGGTAAGACTAGAAAAGTAAGAGAAAAAGATGTCAAATGCTATGGGTGCAGACAGAAGGGTCACAAAAAACCTACTGCACTAAACAAGTAAATGTAATTGGAGATGAAGAAGCCTACTATGATGACAAAGACATGCTGGAATCATAAAACAAAATGGATGAAGCACTGCCAACCAACAAGGAGTTGGAAAAGTAGTCAGAGTTCCCATGCATCAATAATGATCCTGACAAATCTCAACATGATAAATACAATAACGATTTCAATTAATGGAGTAATGACAAAGGCAACAATTGATACTGGAGCAGCAACATTGATAATCACAGATGAATGCATGATGAAGCTGGGTTTTAAATGTGAAGATCTGAACAGTTGCAATAAATGATTAATCAATGCATCAGAAGAATATATGAACACAAAAGGGATAATAAATGCAGTGCAGATGAGAATTGTGAGCACAAAATTTGAGCAATCACTAGTGGTGGTAGACACTCACAACAACCTGTTACTGTACAAGGTCATATTGGGTGATGATTTCTTGACAAAAAATGATACATTATCAACTATGCAAATAGGACTATAAAAGTTAGAGAGGAAGAAATTGAGATCAAAGAGGAACAAGGGAAACACAAAACAATTACATTTGAACTGCAGGAAGATATTCACCTACAGCCACATTAATGGAAAATGCACATGATAGATACAGAAGATGCAATAACAGTTGATGTAATGCTATTTGATAATAAAGGGATTAACACGAAGAGAGTATCAATGGTGTCCAGCATGTGCACAGTTAAGAATGGAAAAGGGAGAATACCAATCCTCAACACAATGAATTGAAATGTGAATCTAAAGAAATCTCAAGTAAGAATATACAGAAAATACATTAAATCCAATATCTGACTCATTTGGAAGGCAAAAGAGGATAATGATGGAGTGAGTAATTTGCATGGTCAACTCAAGGACATGCATTTGAAAATGGAAAGTACTCCACATAACTGACTCAAGGGCAAGTGGATGAACACCATCAAAGTCACAAGTACTCCCAAAGTTCAACTCAAGGACATAGGGATGAAAGCAAAAAAAGAAGACACATAAAGACCACTTGAAATAAAGAATGAAGACTACCCACTCTTGGAGGAGCAGGAGATCACAAAACTAAGGAGATTGTTGGAAAAACACAAATGTATATTCAATTATAGAGAGTTAAGCATGGGACAAGCAGTGGGCAAAAAACACTGAATAGTCACAACAATGGACAAACCCATCAAGCTGCTTGTCAGAAGGGTCCCAGAACAGATGAAAGACAAATACAACTGTATACTAGAAGAATTAATTGATAACAATATCATTTGACCAAATGAAAGCCAGTATGCAGCACCAACAGTATTTGTGAAGAAAGGTGATAAATATCACATATGTATAGACTTTTGAAAATTGAACAAAGTAACAAAAAAAAGACTCATACCCCCTGCCACAGATAGGGGACATGCTTTATGAGGCAAGTAAGCATAAGTATTTCACAATGCTAGATTTATGCAAGACCTACTGGCAGGTGAAGATGGAAGAAAACAACATCAAGAAAACAGCATTTATAACACCATACAGGCTATATGAATGGATATATGTGGTGTTCAGACTATGCAACACACCAGCAACCTTTCAAAGATACATCACAAAAATGCTAAAACACAAAACACACAGAATGGAAGAAGGAGTCAACGCCTATATAGATGACATTAAAGTAACAAGTGACATGATCCAAGAACATTTAGAAAAATTAGAAAGAACTCTAACAATATTAGAGAATGCAGGACTCCACATTATCAGGAATAAGTGTGATATCCTAAAAGAAAAAATAGTTTTCTTGGGAAGAACAATTGAGAAAGGCAGGATATGTATGAAAGACAACACAAGAGACATGATCTGGAAAATAGAAAAGCCCAACAACAAGAAGGACATACAGAGAATAATTGGATTCTTCAATTACTACAGCACTTTCATTCTGAATATAGCTGGCAAGACAGTGAAGATGACCAAACTAATGGGAAAATCAATACAATTTGTATGGACATGGCAAGAGCAGGAGGAGCTAGATAACATCAAAGAAGAATTAGCCAAGTTACCATCCCTAAATACTCCAGACTTTAACAAACAGTTTATACTAGATTGTGATGTGAGTAAAGTGGTGATTGGAGCCACATTAGGACAAATAAAAAATGGAAAGGAGGTCCCCATACATTTTTTAGTTGTAAATTAAGAGCAAGTGAGGAAAACTACAGACCAACCAAAGTGGAAATGCTGGCACTGATCAAGAGCATTAAAAAATTCAGACATTTCTTGATCAGCAGAGAGTTCAGAGTGTGCATGGCCAACAGTGGACTTGCCTGGTTAAAGAAGTTCTCTGGAGACAAGTCCAGAATAGTGTTGTGATGGATCAAATACTTGAATGAATTTAAGTTTTCAATCAAACATAGGAAAGGCACCCTACACAATAATGTGGACTTCTGGACATCACTACAAGATGAATCAAAGAGATGCAGCAAAATTAGATGGAGAGAAGAAAAATTTCTGATGGATACTGAATATAAGAGACTGCCAGAGATAAATGTGGATAAGAAAGGCCAAGTGGTCCTACCAATACTGATGAGGGAAGAAATATCCAAACAGGAAAAACAGAGTGGCAATGTAATCCTCAGCAAAATCATAAAAAGATAAGAGAACCCTGAATAACATTGTCAAATCTAACCACAGGATACTATGAATGGAATAAGTGTAAAATAAATAGAAATGGATTACTATACATAGAAGTGAACAACAGCAGAATTGCAATGCCAGACTACTTCAAGAGGGAATTGATAAGAAAGATACATGAAAGGGGGGATCAAGTTAATCAGGGTGGCAACATCAAGGATAAGAGGGAATAAATGGAGAGAGCTAATCAAAATGGTAGAATATTATTATAATACATCTGTGCACACAACAATGGGAGCAACACTGTTCAAAGCAATGTTTCGAAGAGATACAACAACACTATTATCAATGTAGTACATCAACACCAGCACAAAATTTAAACAATGAATATGTAATCCAACTAAGAAAGCAGATTACAGGGATCTATGAAATGATCTGTCACAATATAAAGAAAGTCAGCTATGAGACAACAATGTAATTATAATAAAAAAATCTATTGACATGCACATAAAGTAGGAGACATAGTATATGCATTTACACCAATGAAACTCACAGACACAAACCAAGTCTGGAAACTAAAAACAGTATGGTCCATACCTCATACAATAACACAAACATTACCTAATAAGGAATATATATTCTAGACAATGCTAGACTGTTACATTTTCAAAATTTGAAAAGAGCAATGGCAGACATTGAATAGGCGAGGATAGACAAAAATGCCAAGTTCAAAATATGCCAAATCAACAGCAATGAGATTATATATGATATGTGTGATTTAGATAATTTGATGAGGAATTCAAAGCAGATATCAGAGATGAAAACATAAGAGAAAGGATGCTGCCCCAAAGGACAGTGAGAAATAAACCTATATGACCCTGAAATATGGGATTTAAATTTACTAACTGAATTGAGGAAACTAGAAGAAAATGATTCACCCACTGATGAAGAAGAGAGTGCAAAGGAACCAGCAACAGGAGGAGCTCTCAGCCACAAACAGGAGAAGGAGAGTACACTGAAGTTCTCAAACTGCATGTTGATTCAAGGGCAGAAGGGACAAGAATGAAGAGCTAATGACTAGACAAGGTAGAGTGAGAAGGCGTCCTTGTAGTCCCTAAGGCTGATTCAAAGGCAGGGAGACAAATGGCCTCTTCCACAAGATATCTGCACAGCAGATTGAAGGGCGCAGAGAGAACTGGTGCACAACATTCCTTCTGAGAGTCCATGATGCTGATTCAAGTGTGGTGAGACATTTGGAGTTCCAGGGGAAGTTGTAAGTGGTGGAAGAACCATGGAGATACAAAAGTGATTCAAGGTGGATGTTATCCCCACAGGAACCACAACTGGTCAAGTGCTGATGGGAGTAACTGTGAACTGATTCAAGCATGAAGCAGTAGAAATGATCAGCATAGATTTGCAGCCCATGGACTGTTGTAGCATCATCCAAAAGCAACAAAGCTGCAAGTGAAGAACAACGTCGAATGATTAATATTAATCAGAATTGATTGTAAAATTTAGTTAATGATCTTAGTTATTTTTGTAAGATGTAACTAAGCTTTAATATTGTTCAAATTAAGAAAACTTGTTAGCTGATCAAGAAACATTTGACAAATTAAATTGAGCGAAATAATGCTTACGTAGGAACAGCCATATTGGCAGACGAATCATTTGAAATTTAAAATCTGCAGGTACTTTTGTAGAATTTTTATAAATAGCTTTGATTCAACCAGAATTTTGATGAACAATAAATTCTTCGGAGTTTATTTAATTTTCATTCTACTCTTATCTGGTTTGATTATTTAATAAAATGTGCAGCTAGGCAAGTTGTGTCGAGTAGTGGCTGGATTCCATCACGGGATCGATTCAAGGGTCTTTGTGCCAGTCACGAAACCGCACCTATGTTACGGTTAGGAGTTTTTCGATTCTTGCCTAGTCTGACTATCGATCAATACATGTATGAAATAATCAATGCCTGAAACGACTGGATAGTCGACACTTAGGGATATATATATATTCTTAAATGTAGGAGACTCGACTATAATTGACTTGATAAATGACCTTACATGTAATACTATTAAATGTAGGTGTAGGAAACTGCAATCTTATTACTTAAATTATTAAGCCGATAGTTTTACGGTAATGGCTATTCTAATATTTTGTAAATGCAGTTAGTGTCAATGCCCGGTTGCTTTTACTAAATCAAAACAACAAACACTTTACAACTTTGAGTTTAAGTCAGTTACAACTTTACTTGAGTGCATGCACCGAGCTAACGTAAGGTACACATAATTAGTTCCAGTTGAGCTGAGGTGGTGCCGTGGACTCAATCATTGGTTAAGAAGGAGAGGAGCTGTCTTGTGGAGATCGGCTTCGGGCAGGAGCCCATGGAAGAACTGAAGAGGAAACGTCATACTGCTCTGTCACCTAAACAGTGATGGTTAATACTCAATTATTAAATTAACATAACTAGTTAATAAGAGAGGAAAGTCTGATGGTTCAACAAATTGGTAACACCTCACCCGCAGTTTACCAAGCATTCCTTAACAGTAATTAGACATGGCGTAATAAGCTAGGTGGAGGATGCTACACTGTAGCTGTATGTTAATAGGTCTCCCTTGTGTATAAAGTTGATCTGGCGTTATTGTGCCTTCAATGTAGACCCTCTCTCTATTGTCATTTCTTAGCATTATCTCTTTTGATCTTTTATAGTTTTCTCACTCTACCATTGCTTTTGCCTTTTTCGCTGTATTCACGTACAATTTGTATTCATGTAGGAATGTTTTCACCACTTTGACCTCTTTTGGTAATCTCCATCATGGGAGGACAATTGGTATTGCAATAGTTTCTGGCAGTGTGCAGATAAGAATGTTCATTTCTATTTGACTTTCAATGTGTGGGTATGGGCCTTCCATAGTTGGTGCAGTTGCTAAGCCTATTGTGGCGTGGTAATTCATCTTAGCTTCTGGGATAGTGTTTCAGAATGCTTGTGTTAATCTCCTTCTGCTTAGTTTTAGTCATATTTCTTCTTTGATGTCTACTCTTGCTGTTATACATTCAACATCTACGACTAATTGATTGTATGGTTTCAGTAACTCTTCCAATTCTGTTTGTGTAAACACTTCCGTAAAAATTATCTTAATTGTTGCCACCATTTGTTGCTCTCTAATATTTTGGAAGTTTCTTTCTTTGATATCTGTGGCTTCCCTGGTGACTTTGATCTCAACTAGGAAACATTCATCATCAGTGTCTATCCATTCTATTGTTCTTGTTGGGCTGATTTCTCCCAATTCTCTATGTTTATCCTGTCAATTGTCTGCTGCGTTTTCAGAGATAATAGTAGTCTTGAGGATGTTAACAATTTCTCTTCTTCTATCATCTCTGCTTGAGATTTTGTGACCATTTCACAGACCTCCACTGGTTCTGTTATACCTCCTCGTTTCATCATTTCTGCACTTCATATGATTTTTGTGAATGTACACCCTGGGCTGTCTAGTTCATATCTTTCAATTTCAGCGTCAAGGTTTTTCTGCACATCTCTCTGTACTAACATTTTTCTGATTTTGTCTGTGCTTGCTAGTTTCCATTTGGCGATTTTCCTTGTTGTTAACCATGGTTGATGTTCCAGTTGTTTTATTCGTGTTTCAGATGTCACTCCCCACATATATTTCTTCATTGGTTCATTGAATATTGTAATTTTGCTGGGGCATATCCCCGTCTCTTTAGCAATGCTTATTATTGACATTTTTCCCATCAGACTTTCATTCATTATCATTTGGCTGAGTATCTTTTCCATCATTTGTACGGGCTTTTCTGATCTAGTTGGTGACTCCAGCTTTCCTGTGAGACTTTTTAATAGCCAGTTTTTCATTTGCGTGTTTATTGGAGCTATCACTATCTCTTTTTTGCCTTTGCTAACTTATGTCGGGGGTGCCTTGACATTGGGAGTTTGAATTCTGCCTCTTTGGTTGTGAATATTGCTAATATCCACGCCATTGTTCTGTAGCCTACCTCTGGTGCATTTTTCTCTTCAAATAGTAGGATTTTAAAATCTTTTTTCTTGTTGAGCTCATAAGCTTTGTTCACTTCTGTTAGTGCAATTTCTACCAACTTGTGAAATTTTCTTGATGGTGCTTCAATTTAAATTTCTGGCCAACCTTCCTCTACTTTTGTTGTAGTTTCATATTTTTCCATATTGTTTGGATTTGTTGTAGATGCTCTTGTTGTTGTGTCAGACTGCACTTTATGAATAGTGTGTTGGCCTTTTCTATCCCATCTATGTCTGATGTTAACTCTATCATTTTTGTTTGTCTGTAGAGGTCAATTGCGATGCATGGATCTACCATGATTCTGTAGATTTGTGCCCAGTAATCTATTTGTAGATCAAATCATATCAATTCTGGGATTTTTGTAGTTCTTGATGTTCTCTCCCATGGGAAGATGTTTTTGGCTATCATGCATGCTTCTTGTAAGTGCTCAGGGAAGTCTTTGTTTGTTGATATTGTGATAATCACTACTCTAAAGTTCTGCACTCTTGCCATTCTCAACATTTCATCTATTTTCTTCTCCAAGTTTATTTTGTATTCTTTTTGTTTCAGTACATGGATAATCGTAAGATTTTCTTTGTCTATGTTAATTTTCAGTATTTTGGCTATTTTATTTTTATATGCCATTATGGCTTGTGTTGTATCCAGTGTAAAATCATCATCAAATACAATGTGCACTGTGCTTTGCATGTATGGTCTCTCCAATGTCTCGTTCATCTCTTGTGGGTAGCTTATAATCACATTAACTAGTACATGTAGCCATTACCAAAATATATTGGCTTGTTTAAATATATTTGTTTCAAACAGCTTCCTAACATTCATTTATAATTTAATACATGTATGATCAGTTTATTGGCCTTTTATGGCTCATTAATTTAGATCTAAAATAGTATTAATATTGTAGAA
>CABFPE010000182.1:383315-395341 GCA_900660155.1 Hofstenia miamia
ATGTAAGGTTGTTTATGAAGTCAATTATAGTCGAGTCTCCTACATTTAAGAATATATAAATATCCCTAAGTGTCGACTATCCAGTCGTTTCAGGCATTGATTATTTCATACATGTATTGATCGATAGTCAGACTAGGCAAGAATCGAAAAACTCCTAACCGTAACATAGGTGCACTTTCGTGACTGGCACAAAGACCCTAGAATCGATCCCGTGATGGATTCCAGCCACTACTAAACACAACTTGCCTAGCTGCACATTTAATTAAATAATC
Source organism: Hofstenia miamia (assembly GCA_900660155.1). NCBI lineage: Eukaryota > Metazoa > Xenacoelomorpha > Acoela > Hofsteniidae > Hofstenia > Hofstenia miamia. The sequence goes on from CABFPE010000182.1 coordinate 383,588, forward strand.
AAACCAGATAAAGTAGAAATGAAAATTAAATAAACTCCGAAGAATTTATTGTTCATCAAAATTATGGTTGAATCAATGCTATTTATAAAATTTCTACAAAAGTACCTGCCGATTTTAAATTTCAAATGATTCGTCTGCCAATATGGCTGTAACTACGTAAGCGTTATTTCGCTCAATTTAATTTGTCAAATATATCTTGATCGGCTAACAAGTTTTCTTGATTTGAACAATATTAAAGCTTAGTTGCATCTTACAAAAATAACTAAGATCAATAACTAAATTTTACAATCAATTAATCAATTAATGTTAATCATTCGACGTTGTTCTTTTTACTAACAGCTTAGTTGCTTTTTTGGATGATGCTACACTACTGGGTCGCCTATTGTAGGCTGATGGTGGATCCATGCATTGCCATCAACTTATTCAAACAGGTGAAAATGATAGAGATGACAACGCATGTAGAGGGCAAGGAAAAGGCAAATACACTATTCATCAAGTGTAGCCTCATGCAAAGACAGGAACATATAAAAAGAATACAAGAAATATGGAAAGAGATGAAGCTACAAAAGAAAACAGAAGAAAAGTGGCCAGAGATACACATTGATGCCCCATCAAAGAAATACAATAAAACTGTTGAGTTGGCGCTGTCAGAGATTAACAGAGCATATGAATTAAACTCAATGAAAGATTTGAAAAACATGATATTTTAAGAGAAGAATGCCACAGAAATATGGTTTAGAAGCACAGCTTGGATTCTAGCAATTTTTACAATGCAAGAACAAGAACTGAGGCTGCCAATTTCCAGAGCAGGGTGCCACAGATTAGTGAAAGCTAAAAGATATGAGATAGCATTGTCCCCAGTAAATATGCAGACAAAGAATTGGCTATTAAAAGGGCATGTTGAGAAATTGACATCTCCAGACAAGATCAAGAAATGATGCAGGAGGTCGAAAGGTTTATCAGCAGATTAATCATTAACAATAGTCCATTAGGCAGAATGTCAATGGTGGACATAGCAGATAGAACAGGAATTGCAATGGAAGAGATCACTATATTTGATGAACCCATGAGAAAATATATGTGGGGTGCCACATCCAAAACATGATTAAGACAAGTCGACATGGAACCATGGATAACAATGAGGAAGATAATCAAATGGAAAATCGTAGACACAAAAGAAATTGTAATAATGATGGAGAACAAAGAAATTCAGCAAACATTAGAGACAGACATGAAAAGATATGAAAAGGAGAGCCCTCACTGCATGTTTGTAAAGATCATTAAGAGTGTGGAAATGATGCAGAGGGGAGGAATAACAGAACCAGTGGAAGTTTATGAAATGACAATGAAAACCCAAAAAGAAATGTTAGAAGAAGAAGAACTCCTAATGTCGACACAACTAATACTATCACTGAAAACACAACAACAATTAGATAGAATCAACATAGAAAAATGGGGAGCCTCCATGCCAGAACATGCAATGGAATGGATTGATACAGACAACAAGAGATTCTTAGTTGAGATAAAAATAACAAAGGAAAAAGAAAAGATTAGCTTGAGAAACTATCAGTACGTGAAGGAAGAACAGACAGTAGCATCAATGAAATTAATGTTTATGGAAGCATTCACAGAGACAGAATTGGAAGAGATGCTGAAACCTTACAATCAACTAGCAGTTGACGTGGAATGCATCACATCAAAATTAAAACTAAACTACATCATACAAATGAAAATCAGTAGAAGAGGACTAACACAGATATTCTGGGAGACACTAAAAGAAAGCAAAATGAACTATCCAGCCATGATCAGACTAGCAACTGCACCAACAAGATTACAGAGAAATAGAACAAAAGATAAGAACAAAAATCCTCATATGCACTCCACTGAAAACAGTGTTGTTCCCAATGGTGCTGCCATGATGGAGGATACCAAAGAGCATAAAGATTGCCAAGACTTTCCTGCATGAATATAAGACTTACGTGAACACAAAAGAAGATGTGAAAGCAATAGTTTCACAGGATGATTATGAAAAGATGAAAGAGATATTAATTAACAATCAAAATAAGGAAAGAGTATATGTTGAAGGAGCAATAACTCCTTATCAACTATACATGCAAGGTAAACTGATTCACAAACAACTAAAAGAACTGAGAGAAGAAATTGACAAATGCACAACTAAGGCAATCATGTTATTTTTGGGAGTAAACAACGTGGTGTGGTTGGACTCATGGGATAAGGAATACAGCTTCTATGATGTCACAAAAAGGGTGGAGATAGTAATGATGATGAGTCTGAACAAGAACAATCTGACAACCATAACTGAAGAAGAAGTAAGAGATAACATAAGCTTCTTTTACAAAGATGTGGCAAACACAAGAAGCCTCAAGAAAGTGTTTATGTTCTTTTATCCAAACACAACAGTACAGGAAGAAATGGCGCACACAAGTAGAGCAGAGGTGCAAATGACATTAATGATAGCAATAAAGGGAATCCACCTATATAAGAAATTCTATGAAATCTTTTCAGAAAAAATGAATGAGATTAGAGAAATAATGGTGATATCAGAAAATATCAAAGAAGCAAAATTCCTCTGATATCATAGCACAGTGACAACAGAGAGAGAAGCAGTACTGAAAATGACCAAACAACTAGAATTCACAATGACAAGCTGGAGTGATCCCCAAGCAGAAACGTTAATCAAAAGGGCAGATGAGTTAGTCCAAGAAGAACGTGCAGTGCTGAAAATAATGCAAGCTCAGGAGGGCATGTAGCATAATCCAAAGAAATGGCTGCTAATGAAGAAAGAAGAACAAATGATTAGTCAAAACTAAGATCAAATGATTATTTAGAAAAACAATTTAAGTTTAATTATCAGAAATTATCTTTGTAAAAATGCAACCAAGTAATAATATAGCAAATTAGTACTTGTTGTCAAATTTGACAAAATGAAGGGTTTGAATTTGGTTCCATTATTTCAGCCATTTTGCCAGATGAAAAAAATTTGAATTTCGAATGACAGGTACTTTTTCAAGTTAACTATAAATAGAGTGTAAATCAGTTTGGAAATTGTTGAAGTAAATTCTTTGAAAATCTTTTTCTTAGATTTTATATTGGTTTGATTATTTAATACAGAATGTCAAGCTAAATGGTAAATGCAGTAGTAGTGGTTTGGAAACATATCATGAGTGACTCAAGGGTCCTTGATCCAAACCATGAACCTGCATTTACATTAGGTGTATGAATAGGAGTTTTTCTCCATTTAGCTGGCTATCAATTTGATCATTTGCATGTAATCAATAATCAACATCAGTAAGAAAGGGCTGGATAGCCCAACGTAGGTTATACATATTTTATGTAATAGACATAGGTGACCTATAACAGACTGATAAAGCAACTAAGCATGTATTATGTTATTTATATGTAAGGTAGGAAGCTGCAAGTTATTAAGTAACTTAATTATTTTAACTTAATTAAAGCCAAATTTTTTGGTAATGGCTAAAGTAATAATTATTAAGCAGCTAGTGACATTGCAAGGTTGCAAAGTGAATTAAATACATGGTACAAATTGAGTTTAAGTCAGTTACAATTTACATTGGGAACTACACTGAGCTAGGATAGGAAACACTTAAGAACTTTGTTGAGCTGAGGTTTGAAGCCACCTAGATCAGCTATGGAAACACAAATGAAAAGATGCAGAGATCAGAGTTGGCCAGAGGCCACAGAGACATTATCTACAGAGCAGAGCTATGATGGCAGAGTACCTAAATAGTATTCAGTTATCTTGGACAGTATGTCAGATCTAGTATCAAAGCTATTTGGAGAGCAATCGAAGACATTGATGAGCAGAGTAGTTTGTATGGTCAACTCAAGGACTTACAAATGAAAACAGGAGGTGCTCCACACTGCTGACGCAAGGGCCAGTGGACAAAATCCATCAATGTAGCGAGTACTTCCCATGGCTAACTCAAGGGCAGAGGGACGAAAGCCAAAGAAGAAGATCAGTACAAAATACATGAATTGGCAGAAGATGAATACCAACACTTGAGCTTAGCACAATTACAACAAATTTGAGAGGTGCTAGAGGGACACAAACAGATATTCAACTATGGAGAAATAAGTGTGGGACAAGCAGTAGTCAAAACACATAAGATCATCACAACAACAAACAAACCAATAAAACTGCCAGCAAGGCGAGTACTGGAACAGATGAAGGATGAATACAACAGGATACTCAATGAATTAATTGATAACAAGATAATACAACCCAGTGAAAGCCCATATGCCACACCAACAGTATTCATGAACCAGGGAGATAAACACAGGTTATGCATAGACTTCCAGAAGCTGAATGAGGTAACAAAAAAAGATTTATATAGGCTACCCAGGATAGAGGACATGCTGTATGAGGCAAGCAAACATAAGTACTTCACATCAATTGACTTATGCAAAGTGTATTGGCAGGTAAGGATGGAAGAAGAAGATATAGAAAAGACAGCATTCATAACTCCCTATGGCCTATATGGATGGATATATATGGCATTTGGTCTATGCAATGCACCCGCAACATTTCAGAGATACTTAACGTAAGTGCTGGAAAATAAGAAACACAAGATGGAGGATGGTGTAAACTCATACATCGATGATATTATAGTCACCAGCAACATGATTGAGGAACACCTGCAGAAACTAGAGTGAACATTATCAATCCTGCAAAAAGCTGGTCTGAGAATCAACAGAAATAAATGTGATATTTTAAAAGAAAAGGTCATATTTCTGGGACAAGTCATCAAGAAAGGACAAATATGTATGAAGGACAATGCAAGAGTTATGATCAGGAGAATAGAGAAACCAACCTACAAAAAGACATCCAAAGAATAATGGACTTCTTCAATTACTATGGCACATTCATCCCCAACATTGTGGGGAAGACTGCCAAGATGACACAGCTGATGAGAAAATCAGTACCATTCATATGGACATGGCAGAAGCAGGATGAGTTGGACACAATAAAAGAGGAATTAGCAACAATGCCATCATTAAACACTCCCAACTACAATGAAACCTTCATATTAGACTGTGATGCTAGCAATGTAGTGATTGGAGCAATGTTGGGCCAACTAAAGGATGGAAAGGAGGTACCCATACAATTTTTCAGTTGCAAGTTGAAGTTGAGATACTGGCACTGATTGAGAGCATAAAGAAATTTAGGCATTTCTTAATAGGATGGCAATTCAGGGTTCACACTGACAACAGTGGACTTGCGTGGCTAAAAAAGTTCTCGGATGATAAATCAGGAATAGTGTCAAGATGGATCGAGTATTTAAATGAATTCACCTTCACCATCGAAAACTGGAGAGGAACACTGCACATGAACACTGACTTTTGGACTGCACTTCCTGAGTATCAGAGAGACACAACTAAGGAAGACGGAGAGAGAAAGCAATTCCAATTCCTACCACATGCAGAGTATGAAGAACTTCCAGAGATGAACGTTGATAAGAAGTGACAAGCAGTACTACCAATTGCAATAAAGGAGGAAATATCAGAGTCAGAGATAATAGAAAAACAAAATGACAACGTGATATTAAGTGAAATCATAAAGAAATTACAGGAGCCAAGTCTGAAACTATCAAAGTTAACTGCAAGCTACTATGAGAGTTACAAATGGAAGAGGAACAGGAATGGACTCCTACATGTGGAAGGACAAAGTAACAGAATTGCAATACTGGAGTATTTCAAATGCAAATTAGTAAGGAAGATCTATAAGAAGGGCCATTTAGGTCACGCAAATGGAAAGCACATTTAATGAATGATTGTTCACAATGGCAATACAAAAGGTCACAGAGAAAATAATTAACAAATGCATGAAATGTCTCCTCCACAACAAACAACATTTTCTGACACAGAGGGCGCCTCTAGAGAAGATCATAGCAATGCAACCAAATGAGATCATACACATAGATTTAGAAATATTGTCCAAAGATGTGGAAAGATATCAGTACCTGTTGGTGATGGTGGATAATTTCACCAAGTATGCAAGGTTAATTCCAATGAAAAAAACAATGGCTGAAACAACTGCCCAACATTGTAATGAAAGATTGGATTCTGAAATTAGGGCCAATGGAGACGATAATCACTGATAAGGGGCCACAATTTGAAAGCAACCTGTTCCAGGAAATGGTATGCTTATTGGATGTCATAAGCAAAAGAACAACAGCATACCATGCACAGGCAAACAGTGCAGTAGAGAGACTGAATAGAACCCTGATAAAGTTGATCAGAGTTACAATTTCAAGGGTAGGAGGTCGCAAATGGAGAGAAGCAATTGAAATGATTGAGTACTTTTACAATACGTCTGTACATTTGACAACTGGGATAACACCATTCAAAGCCATGTTTGGCAGAGAATTGGCGACACCTTTATCAATGCAATACTTTGCCTACAGTGGGAAGTTGGATAACCAGTATTTGAACCAACTGAGGAATCAGATAACAGCAATACACAAGATGATGTGTCATAACATGAAGAAATCAGCAGTGAGACAACAGTGTAATTACAATAAAAAAATTTACAGTAATTGCATAAACTAGGTGACACAGTATTTGCATTTACACCCATGAAACTAACAGACACAAACCAGGTCCAAAAGTTAAAAACAGTGTGGTCAGGTCCGCAAGGTAACACAAGTATTACCAAATAACAAGTATATGCTAAACAATGGTAGATTGTTACACTTCCAAAATTTAAAACAAGCAACAGCAGATATTGAGGAATCAATACTAAATGAAAATGCTGAGTTCAAACTAAGTCGCATTAATGGTAATGAAATTGTATAAAATATGAGTGAATTAGATAGTCTACTGGAGGAAGGCTTTGACAAAAAATTTGAGGCAAATATCAGTAATGAGGATATACAAAGGAGAGTGCTGCCAAAATGGGCAGCAAGAGATAAATATATATACGACCCTGAAACATGGGATATGAATTTATTGTCTGAATTTAGGAAAATCAAACAAGATGCAACAGCTGATGAGGAAGAGAGTGCACTGAACCCGAAAACCTGAGGAGATGACCACGTCAAATCCATGGAGAAGGATACAAAGACAACCTCAAACCGGATGTCCAATGGAAGACAGAAGGGACGAGAACCAACCCACAACTAATCAGAGGCGCAGAGTGAGAAGGCGTCTGAGTAGTCCCCAAGGCCAACTCAAGGGCAGGGAGACCAAAAGACATAATGCCTCTCCCACTGGAGATCTGCACCGCCAATTCAAGGGCAAGCAGAGAACCACTGAACATCCCAGAGATCTGCACTGCTGATTCGAGGGCATGCAGAGAACTGGTGAAATGCAGCACAACTTTCCCTCCAGTCCACCTTGCTGATTCAAGGGCAGTGCAACAATTGGAGTTTCAGGGGAAGGTGAAAGTGGGTGAAGAACCATGCACATATGAAAGCAATTCAAGGCTGACGTATTGGTGGAACACACAACTGGTCAATTTCTGAAAGTGCTAACTGTGAGCAGACTTGAGGGCAATTCAGTTGAAACCATCAGCATGGACTCACTTGATGGTGAGCTGAGCTTCAGTAGACCATTACAGATTACACAGCTACACACCCCCTCTGGAACAACATCTGAGAGAACAGTGCATTCAAAAGATAGAGACAAATGAATGTTGAAAATAGACAGCAAAACCCTGCACCCATACTTCATGGGAACAATGAAAATGAGAAATAATGCATATCAAAAACTGATACTGGAAACAAAGAGTCACATACAAAAAATAGCAAAGACAGAGGGCAGTAATCTACCAATAGTATTTGATGTGCAGAAAAGACCAATGGTCAACACAATTATAAGCTATCAAAGAGAACTGGACAAAACAGTGGAGCAACCATATATGCACAGCACAGTTCATGCAGCCTTTGATGACAACTTCACACTAGAGACAGCCCAAGTGATCATGGCATACACAGAACAGATCATGAAAATACTGGAGATCAACATCAACAAAGACAATTTAATGATTATCCATATTCTGAAAGAAAAAGAGTAAAATAAAAATCTGGATGTCAAATGTATCACATTGAAACTAGAACTGAATGACAATATCCAGATGAGAATGAGCAGGAGAGGACTAAAGCAAATATTCTGGGAAACACTGAATGAAAGCAAAATGAATTATCCAGCTATGATCAGACTAGCAACAGTGCCGACAACATCACAAGACTACAGAGAAATAGAGAAACAAATAAGAACTAAAATCCTCATATGTACCCCACCACAAACAGTATCGATTCTGATGGTACTCCCATGTTGGAGGATACTGAAAAATGTAAAAATTGCCAAGATGTTCCTACATGAATACAAGACTTACATGAACACAGAGAAAGATGCAAAAGCGATAGTCCAGTGTGACGATTATAGAAAGACAAAAGAGATGCTATTGAAAAATGATAACAAAGAAAGGGTATATGTTGAGGGAGCAAAAACTCCCTACCAACTATACTGTAACATACTCCACCTGGCCTATTTGCACTGCTTATTATCATTAGTAACTATCACTCAAGTAAATGGTGGGTGAGGATTTACCAATTTAGTAAACTGCCAGACGTTTCCTCTTTACTAACTGGTTAGGTTAATTGAGTACTAATCATCATTGTTTAGGTGATGAATCCGTGTGACGTTTCCTTGTTGACTCATCTGTGGGCTACTGCCCGACGCTGATCTCCACACCACAGCTCCTCTCTTCTGTGAATGGTTGACCAATTCCACTGCACCATCTCAGCTCAATGGGAATTAATTATGTGTACCCTACATTAGCTCAGTGCATGTACTCATGTCAAGTTGTAACTGACTTAAACTCAATTTTGTAAAGTGTTTGTTAGATTGATTAAGTAAAGCAACCGGGCATTGACACTAACTGCAGTTATTTAATATTAAAGTAGCCATTACTGTAAAATTACTGGCTTTAGAAATTTAATTAATAAGTTGCAGTTTCCTACACCTACATTTAATAACAATACATGTACAGTCATTTATTTGGTCAATTATAGTCAAGTCTCCTACTATTAATAAAATATAAATATCCCTAGGGTTTGGCTATCACCATAATCATTACTGCAGTGCTCCATTTAGTTTTCCGATTCTTCTTCAGTTTGGGGTTCTTCATTCATTTCTCCTTCGATTCTATTAAGTCTTCATCTTCAAAGTACCCTTGTTCTTCTCCAATCATGTTTATTTGCTTGTGGCACTCATCTCTTTTGTGTCCTTTCTTCCCGCAATTATAACACTTCACATCTTTTTCTTGAACCTGCTTTGTTTTTCCGTCTCTGGTTTTTATTCTTTTCGTTTTTTCCTGTTTATCTGTTTCATACGTTTTCATTGTGTTCTTTGGTTTGGTGTTGCTCCTCCACTTTGGTGTTTCTCTGTGCCATGCTGCTTTCTCATTTATCCTTGCGTTGTTCTCGATCATGGCTTGTATATCCACTGCCTTTCTAATCATCTTCTCTAGTTTATTGTCTACATCACACTTGATTTCAAATTGAGCCGTTATATTGTTGGGCATCCCTTTGCAAATGTGCAAAAAAAGGTCATATTTTGAATATTGGTTTTCTCTTGAGCTTAGTGTAACCAACCTCTCAACCTGCTGTATGTAATTGTGGATGTCATCTGTCTTCTTCATTTTCATTCTGTTTAGAATTATCCTATATTGGTTTTTGAAACTTTCGTTTCCGTAATATTCTATGAAGTCACCAATTAGTAGTTCATTTCCGGATCTAACAGCAGATAATGCTGCACTGCTGCTCCCGTCAAGTATAGAGTGAATCTCACAGCTGCTGAGTGTTGGCTCACTTTTCTTTCTGCCATTGTTAGCTCAAACATTTGGAGCCATTCCCTGAAAGTTGGGTTGTAACCATCTACTCTGCAATTAAATTTTGGTAGTGTTGCTTTACAAGGGATCATATTGTTTCCCACTTCCTGGTTCAGTATTGAGTTACTGTATTTGGGTTTCATGTGTTTTGTTGTCCCTTCTTCTTTTTGTAATTGTGTGCTTATTGCCTTTGTGATCTCATCTATAAATTTCTTTTTCTCCACCTCATTCTCATCATTCGAAGAATCTCCTTCCAATAGGTGATCATTGAATGGTGAAGCTTGTAGTTGGCATTCTTTTCTGCCTATGAACTGAAAGTTGTGGGAATGTATTTCATCTCGTTGTTCTTCTTTGTTCAATTGCAATAGTCTTAGTTTGTCTTTTAGCTGAGCTACTTCTTCTTGCCTCAAATCTTTGTCTGCAATTGATCATTTGTCTCCTACTTCCAGCAAGTCCTGTTGTGATTGTGCTGGCTGTTCACTATTGTTTGTTTCAAGTCATATTATTTTGCTTCTCAATTGCGTTATCTCTGTGGCTTGTATATTGTTATCTTGTATTAGCTGCTGGTTTGTTATCTCCAATACATTATTCTTTTCTTGTAAGAGCTGATTCTGCTCTAGGAATCTACTGTTTGATTCCATTAGTTGCTTTGTGAGTGCCTTGATCTCATTCTGGAATACTTCACTTAGTTCAATTAGTCTGGTATCCATGTCAACTTGGATATTTCTAATTGTTTCCGCACTCACTAGCTCGATGTCTTCTATCCTCTTTGTTAGTAAACCTATTTCTTCTTGCAAGAGTTTTTCGGTTTCATTATTTTTTCTCAAAATTTCCATAATCTCTGGGGTTCCTGGTTCAGAAGAGGATTCAGTCTTATTGACTCTGGGGTTTGGGTTGCTTCGGAATTCCTTGGGTATGATGACAATTGTGTCGTCATGGGGGTGGTAGTTTTTGGTATCGCTTTCTTTGCACTTCCTCTTTTGTTACCTTTGTTATTTGTCATTGTTTCTTGATGTCGTAGTGGCTTTCCAGTTCGGTTACGATTCAAGAGTCCAGTTTGCACGTGTTGTGGTTAAGATTTTCTGCCTTTGCTGACTTTGTGTTTGTGTTTGCTTCCTTTCTTCTTTTTCTTTGAGTTTGTCTCAGGGTTTTGAAAGAGTGTCACTGTGTGTTTCCTCTCTGTTGACTTTGTTCTTATTTGTCATGGTCGCCATGTAACATCCTCCACCTGGCCTATTTTCACAGCGTATTATCATTAGTAACTGTCACTCAAGTAAATGGTGGGTGAGGATTTACTGATTTAGTAAACTGCCAGACATTTCCTCTTTACTAACTAGTTAGGTTAATTGAGTACTAATTATCATTGTTTAGGTGATGAAGCCGTGTGACGTTTCCTTGTTAACTCATCTGTGGGCTATTGCCCAACATCGATCTCCACACTACAGTTCCTCTCTTCCGTGAATGGTTGACCAATTCCACTGCACCATCTCAGCTCAATGGGAATTTATTATGTGTACCCTACATTAGCTCAGTGCATGTACTCATGTCAAGATGTAACTGACTTAAACTCAATTTTGTAAAGTGTTTGTTAGATTGATTAAGTAAAGCAACCGGGTGTTGACACTAACTGCATTTAAATAATATTAAAGTAGCCATTACCATAAAATTACTGGCTTTGTAAATTAATTAATAGATTGCAGTTTCCTATACTTACATTTAATAACAATACATGTAAGGTCATTTATTTGGTCGATTATAGTCAAGTCTCCTACTATTAAGAATAGATATAAATTCCTAGGGTTCGACTATCCAGTCATTTTGAGCATCTATTATTTCATACATGTATAGATCGATAGTCAGACTAAGCAAGAATAAAAAAA